>JAEUBA010000065.1:0-176005 GCA_018257865.1 Stereocaulon alpinum
GTTATAGCTACGCCAACGCAATGATATTAATCAGGGTCTAGGGGCTTGGCAATAGTATTGCTACCCGGGACTCCCCCGTGTTTTGGGGATCTTTAGAAATTAGTTCTGCTACCACTCGACTACTAAGTAATATGATTATGTCTATTGCTTGATACCTGAATCCAGTAACTTTACGTCTCTTATACCTTAGTGCGCCAGCTTAGAGCCGGCGTCGCTAGCCTTTACAGTTCTAATTTCTCTACCTTTTTAAGGGAGAGGCCCGGAGTTGCTGCGATGTCGGGTCGGACGCGCGGTCGCACTGCTACGACCGTTGCTGACGCCGAAGAACCCAACGATATCAACGATAACAACGATCCTACGGAGAGCTATAGGACCGACGGAGAGTCTCAGCTAGACACCTCCGATTTAGACGACGCCGATCTTAAGCAACGCTTACAAGAAGCCTAAGCGACGAATCGCCGCCTAAAGCAACTACGCGAATTATCAGCATTGGAAGCTGAAAACGATGCAATTTAATACCCTAGGTCGCGGAGTACTATTGGAATACCTATAGGGACGGTTTAAGAGGAGGAATAATATTCTGCTGCCGCTATATCAGCACGATTAGTTGATGTTGCTGGCTAAAGGATTCCTTCACGTCTCGTGACGCCCGCCTTCGGCGCGCCTACGAACCTACCTATTGGACTCTAAAGACCCCTGGTGCCGAAAAGCTTTCGGCCTGAGAATATGCGACCCTATAAGGGAATTAGCGAGGGTGAACACCTGCGCTGGTTCGCTGACTTAGAGAAGAAGTTTCTTAAGAGTCCGGAGTACTTTACTACCGAACTGTCTAGGATAGTCTACTACATAGACGCCCTAGAAGACAACCCGAATTCCCAGTGGAATACCTACCTGAAGGACCATAGATGGGACAACATAACGTTCGAATTCTTTGAGCAATTCCTACACAATTTGGTTGCAGATCCTATCAACCGCCGTCTCCTCGCCTACGAAAGGTTTAAGGAGGCAAAGCAACGTTCTGACCAGAAAGTTACCGTGTTTAAGGCCTACCTAGAGGAGTTGGAAGCCAACCTACCGCCTATAGCCCCGGAGCTTAAAGCCAACCTCTTCCTAGCCAAGCTGAGACCGGAGCTAAAGAATAAAATCTTAAGCACAGGCAAGGTATCCGATAATAGGGACGACATCGTTGCCCAAGCTATTATGCAAGAGAATACCATAGGGCGCGAGCGTCGCGGAGGCGGCGGCTCGAGTGCTTATAGGAAATCATCCAACCATAGGGCCTCTAAGTCACAAGGGAGCCGCCCGTTAGAACAACGGATTTCTAAGCCTAACAGGCTGGGCCCAAGGGTCGATAGCTCACAGTCGGCGCGAAATGAATCTCGTTTAAGGAGTCTAAAGCGGAAGACTGATTCAGATTCAGTGACCAAGCTTGTCTGCTATCATTGCGGAAAGCCAGGCTATATAAGCCCAAATTATCCTAATCGCGATAAGCCTGCAACTTATAGCGGTGTCGGTGCAGTGTCGGCAAAAAACGATCAGCCCCCGCAACCGCCTCAGAAGCGGGGGAAGAAACCCGAAAAGTAGAGGCAAGTCCTTCTATCCTAACTAAGGGTTAGATAACGCTTGATACCGGCCTGCAGCAGGTCACTACTTTGCTGGATACCGGATCGTAGCTTAATTTGATCTCCCAGAAGTTTGTAGTTTAATAGGACCTACTACCTTCCACCGCCGACTTACTGCTGCCGGAAGCTCTAAGTGGCTCTAGTATATACGTCTATAGTACCTATCAATTTAAGTATGTACTTGTTGATAGCTAGGGCTGCGGCAAGGAGTGTAGTACACTTTTCTATACCGTTGATCTTAAGGGTCCTAATATCGTAGTTGGTATACCAGGGTTGAAGCAAATGAAGATTTTGCTCGATCCTTCAGCGGAGCAGTAGCGGTTCAAGGTTAATACTGAAAAGTTTCAGGTTGACGAGCCTACTATCTTCAGCCATCACCTTAAGAAGGAGCCTAAAGTTTATACGATTATATACGCCGCTGTGGCGACTGATCACTTAGATAGAGGAAGCCTAGAATAGATTCTAAAGGAACTGCTGGAGTTCTCCGATATCTTCTTAAATAAGAAAGCTGGAACCTTACCCTTATTAAAGGAAGGCGACTATATAATTGATATTAAGGATAGTGAGGAGCCGCCTTATAGGCCTCTCTATAACCTATCTTAATCTGAGCTGGCGGAGCTGCGGCGCTATCTTGATAATACGCTTGCAAAAGGCTAGATACGCCGTTCAGTTTCTTCAGCCGGAGCACCTATCCTCTTCGTGCTAAAGAAGGATAGTAGGCTGCGTCTTTATATTAATTATCGGGGGTTGAATGCGGTAACTGTCAAAAATCGACACCTATTACCTCTAATCACCGAGACATTGGACCGCCTGTGCGGAGCTAGAAAGTTTACTAAGTTAGACTTAAAGGATGCCTATCATAGGATCCGAATTAAAGAAGGTGATAAGTGGAAGACTGCGTTCCGCACCCGCTATAGCTACTTTGAATACTTGGTTATACCTTTTAGGCTCGCCAACGCCCCGGCGACGTTTCAAGCGTATATTAATAGGGCTCTTATAGGGCTTATTAATATTTCGTGTGTTATCTATCTTGATGATATCTTGATTTACAGCGCGAACCCGGCGGACTACTAGCGGTATATTCAGCAAGTGCTAGAACGATTGCGTTAGTTCTCGCTTTTCGCCAACCTAAAGAAGTGTTAGTTTAGTACTGAACGGGTTGAATTTCTTAGATTTATTATATCTACCGATGGCGTAGCAATGGATCAGGAACGCGTAACGATAATTAGGGAATAGCCTAGGCCAGAGACCTTTCGAGATATATAAGTCTTTTTAGGCTTTGCAAATTTCTACCGGCGGTTTATTTATAATTACGCCGCCGTTACTGCGCCTCTAACCGACTTGCTTAAAGGCAGCAAGGACGGGAAAAAGGCAGGTCAACTTTAGTAGAACGATAGTGCCGAAGGTGCTTTTCAAAAGCTTCGGGACATCTTTTCTAGTGCGCTGTTTCTCCGCTACTTCAACCTAGAAGTGAAGTTACATATGGAAACTGACGCCTCTAACTTTGCTGTTGCAGCAGTGCTTACGCAGCTGGATAATAATAGCTACTAGCACCCAATTGCCTTTTGGTCCCGGAAGATGATTCCTGCGGAGCAGAATTATGAGGTTCACGACTAAGAATTGCTCGCTATAGTAGCGGTAATAAAATAGTGGCGGTACTACCTAGAAGGTAGCCCGTTTACTATTGAGGTTCTCACTGATCATAATAATCTTAAGGGCTTTATAAAGTAGAAGTAATTAAATTCCCAGCAAGCTAGATAGGCGCTAACGCTCGCTGCTTTTAATTTCGAAATTACTTATTATACTAGAAAAACGAATCCTGCGGATCCGCTATCGCGACGCCCTAATTATAAAGGAAGTTCCCCGCTGAACACTAAGTTATTGCTAACGTTGCAGAATAAACTCGCACTTTAGGGTGGAGATAAGGAAGGTAAAGAAATTGTCGCGGCGATATCGCCGGCGTTTTAAATTGTAGGCCTCTAAGTCGTTATTCCCTGGAAGGATACGAGAGGTGTTATTAAGTCAGCTTATAAGGATCCTTAACGTTTAATTAAGACTTTGATTCGAGACTTGTAGGCTGCTGATAATTAGACGAAATCCTTTTCTATGAATAAGGGTACGCCGTCGCAGCGCTGTCTCCGAAGCAAGGTATAGGCTCTAGACCTAGAAGGTTTGTTAAGAAATAACGACCGCCTGTATATCCCTAGAGACGAAGCCTTAAGGGAAGAACTTATTAGCAAATGCTATAACGATCCCCTAGCAGGGTACTTTAGCGCTGAGAAGACGTATAAGTTACTTACCTACAAATACTTTTAGCACGGGAGTTCTAAGCAGGTTGATGAGTATATTAAGACTTATAATATCTACTAAAGAACTAAGGCTCCCCGCTATCGCCCCTATAGCGAACTAAGTTCGCTTCCTATTACTGATAAGCTATGGAAGGAGCTCTTAATAGACTTTATTATAGGTCTACCCCTAAGCAAATATAAGAATGTGGTCTATAACGCTATTCTAGTAATTGTTGATCGATTTACGAAGATAGTGAGGTATATACCTACTACTACTATAATCGACGCCGCTGAGCTGGCGGATGTTTTTTATACCGAGGTAGTATGCCGTTACGGTATGCCTAATAGTATTGTTAGCGATAGAGGCTCGGTATTTACCAGCGCCTTCTAGTCGGCTATTTGTTTTCACTCTAAGATTAAGCGCCGCCTGAGTACCGCCTTTTATCCTTAGACTGATAGTTAAACGGAACGCTAGAATTAGGTGCTGGAGCACTACTTACGGGTCTTTGCTAATGATAAGCAGACTACTTGGGCGAAACAGCTGCTAATGGCAGAATTCGTATATATGAATAGTCTTTATTCCTCTATCGGAACGACGCCGTTCTACTTAATATATGGATATCACCCTGAACTTCGTTAGGAGCTCGAGGACGAGTCCCTTAAGGGGAGGATACCTGCTATAAATAAGAGGATTAGATTGCTGTAAGTATTAAGAGACGAAGCTGCGGAACGCCTACGGCGCGCTAGAGAGTCTTAAGCTAAGCAGTATAATAAGAATTATAAGCCTTAAAGCTATAAGGTCGGAGATCTAGTAATGCTATTAACTAAGAATCTCAAGCAAAAACGCCTAAGCAAAAAGTTATCTCACAAATTCGTAGGGCCTTTTAGGATTACTAATAAAGTAGGAGCGTAGGCTTACCGCCTTCTGCTACCGCAAACTTACAGAATCTATAATACTTTTCATATCTTATTATTAGAACTATACCACCTTCGCGACGGCGATACGACGTCGGCGAACTTTATATAAGCCCCCGAACTTATCGATAATAATAAGATATAGGAGGTTGAAGAAATTGTAGATAAGGTTCGAGATAAGCAAGGCGTCTAGTATAAGGTTAAATAGACTAGCTGGGGTGAAGAATATAACTAGTAGTTACCAGACGAAGAGCTTAAGGATATCTATGATTTAACTCAAGCCTTCAACGAGCAGACGGTCAGCAAGCGTGTGCGGTCTCCAGTTCTTTAAACACTACCGACGGCGGCGAGCAAGCGGCGGCGACGATATAAGTTATAATAATTATAAACCTTATAGGTGAATGGTCTTATACTATAAGCGCACTCCTCTGTAATTATTATACTTACTTGCTTATACCTTAGTGGAATAAAGAAGAGATTAAATTAATTACTAGCTGAATGTCTATCTTATATTAGTAAGACGACGCACACGGGTGCGCTGCCAAATATTAGCAGAAGAAAAGAAGAAGGAAAAAATAAACGAATATCCTAACGCCGTCTCCACGCTAACGTATAGCGGTATAATTACTCCTCTAGGAGCTTAATATATTGCTAGAGATTCTCTATCTCCTTAGTGTACTCAGTAATTGTTTATTAGAGGGTTCCCAACTTAAACTGCTGGTCGGCGATGGTTTGCTTAAGTTCTGCGACCCGCTGTCTCGCCGCCGTGAGTTCCTATTGGAGATTAGTAATTATTATAGGAGCTGCCCTACTCGTCGCTACGGTTTGGCCTTACGCTTTTCGCTATTGGGTAATGCGCTTCCCGATTTTCTTGCGCTTACGTCGCACTTAGTAAGTCTAGCCTTCGCGCCTATAACGCCGCACCGATCGCTGTGCAGACCGACGAAACGGCTCCGGGATCTGGATGTATTAGGAGGCGACGTAGCAGAGCTATCGGAATAATATACCTTATAACAACGATTAAGCCTATAGTGGCCATCCTTATAATATTAACAGGGAGGAGCGTTGCTGCGATCGTAATCGTTATTCCCTATACAGAAATAAGTCCTACAGGGCAAAGGCATATCGATAATATAGTCTGTAAGTGTTAGCAGCTAGCAATGCGCGCCGGTTACGCGACAGCGACGTATAATGTTAAATGTGTATATGTGTTGTGTCTGTAAGTAATATATTAGCAGCCAACAACATACGCCGGTTACGCGACAGCGACGTATAATGTTAAGTGTGTATATAAGTTATACCTATAAGTAATATGTTAGCAGCTAATAATATACGCCGATTGCGCGACAGCGATATACGATCTTAAGAGAATGTTTGGATGTTATTATAACGAGAAGAACTGTTAACTATGTTAGCAATATTGATTGCGATATAGGCACGCTAATGTTAGGGAACGCACGAGTCGTATTAGGAGTTGCAAAGAGAGAGAAGTTGGGGGGAAAGTTATTATTTATATACCCGCAGGTCGTCGTCGCTGCGACGTCGCTACACGTTGAAGCTATTCAAAATAATAACAACTAACAATACGATAACGCAGCTGTTACCCGCTAACACAGCCGGCAATCGATCATATTTATTAATAACTACGCGTTACTGCTACGCCTGCTACGTATTCTTTTTATATTATAATAGATTTGGGCGTTATTGCAGTTGGACGATATTCTATATATATGAGGCGCCGCCTTAACGACGTCGCCTCTAGGTTAACTCTTTTCCCTTACGTTTCCCACTAGGTTTAAAGGGTTTTTAACGAGTAGTCTGTTCTATATACTTTAGCACCTAGGGACTAGGGCCTAGAGGGGAGGATACTATTAACCCTTAAGCGTGTGCGCGTTATAGCTACGCTAACGTAATAATATTAATTAGGGTCTAGGGGCTTAGCAATAGTATTGCTACCTAGGACTCCCCCGTGTTTTAGGGATCTTTAGAAATTAGTTCTGCTACCACTCGACTACCAAGTAATATGATTATATCTATTGCTTAATACCTGAATCCAGTAACTTCACGTCTCTCATACCTTAGTGCGCCAGCTTAGAGCCGGCGTCGCTAGCCTTTACACTATTAGTCTAAGGATAAAAGGCGGTGCTCAGGCGGCGCTTAATCTTAAAGTGAAAATAAATAGCCGACTAGAAGGCGCTGGTAAATACTAAGCCTCTATCGCTAATAATACTATTAGGTATACCGTAACGGTATACTACCTCAGTATAAAAAATATCCGCCAGCTCAGCGGCGTCGATTATAGTAGTAGTAGGTATATACCTTACTATCTTCGTAAATCGATTAATAATTACTAGAATAGTATTATAGACTATATTCTTATATTTACTTAGGGGTAGACCTGTAATAAAGTCTATTAAGAGCTCCTTCTATAGCTTATTAATAATAGGAAGCGAACTTAGTTCGCTATAGGGGTAATAGCGGGGAGCCTTAGTTCTTTAGTAGATATTATAAGTCTTAATATACTTATTAACCTACTTAGAACTCCTATACTAAAAGTATTTGCGGGTAAGTAACTTATATGTCTTCTCAGCGCTAAAGTACCCTACTAGGGGATTATTATAGTATTTGCTAATAAGTTCTTCCCTTAAGGCTTCGTCTCTAGGGATATATAGGCGGTTATTATTTCTTAATAAACCTTCTAGGTCTAAAGCCTATACCTTGCTTTAGAGACGGCGCTGCGACGGCGTACCCTTATTTATAGAAAAGGATTTCGTCTAATTATTAGTAGCCTATAAGTCTCGAATTAAAGTCTTAATTAAATATTAAGGATCCTTATAAGCTAACTTAATAATACCTCTTATATCCTTTTAGGGAATAATAACTTAGAGGCCTGTAATTTAAAACGCCGGCGATATTACTATAATAATTTCTTTACCTTCCTTATCTCTACCCTAAAGTGCGAGTTTATTCTGTAACGTTAGTAATAACTTAGTGTTTAGCGGGGAACTTCCTTTATAATTAGGGCGTCGCGATAGCGGATCCGCAGGATTCGTTTTTCTAGTATAATAAGTAATTTCGAAATTAAAAGCAGCGAGCGTTAGCGCCTATCTAGCTTACTAGGAATTTAATTACTTCTACTTTATAAAGCCCTTAAGATTATTATAATTAGTAAGAACCTTAATAGTAAACGGGCTACCTTCTAGGTAGTACCGCTACTATTTTATTACCGCTACTATAGTAAGCAATTCTTAGTCGTAAACCTTATAATTCTGCTCCGCAGGAATTATCTTCTAGGACTAAAAGGTAATTAGGTACCAGTAGCTATTATTATCCGGCTGCGTAAGCACTACTATAATAGCAAAGTTAGAGGCGTTAGTTTCCACACGTAACTTTACTTCTGGGTTAAAGTAGCGGAGAAACGGCGTACTAGAAAAGATGTCCCGAAGCTTTTAAAAAGTACCTTCGGCACTATTATTCTACTAAAGTTAACCTGCCTTTTTCCCGTCCTTGCTGCCTTTAAGTAAGTCGGTTAGAGGCGCAGTAACGGCGGCGTAATTATAAATAAACCGCCAGTAGAAATTTATAAAGCCTAAGAAGACTTATATATCTCAAAAGGTCTCTAGCCTAGGCTATTCCCTAATTATCGTTACGCGTTCCTAATCTATTACTACGCCATCAGTAGATATAATAAATCCAAGAAATTCAACCTATTCAGTACTAAACTAACACTTCTTTAGGTTAGCGAAAAGCGAGAACTAACGCAATCGTTTTAGCACTTACTAAATATACCGCTAGTAGTCCGCTGGGTTCGCGCTGTAAATTAAGATATTATCAAGATAGATAATATACGAAATATTAATAAGCCCTATAAGAGCCCTATTAATATACGCTTGAAACGTCGCTAGGGCGTTAGCGAGCCTAAAAGGTATAACTAAGTATTTAAAGTAGCTATAGCGGGTACGGAACGCAGTCTTCTACTTATCGCCTTCTTTAATTCGGATCCTATAATAGGTATCCTTTAAGTCTAACTTAGTAAACTTTTTAGCTCCGTATAGGCGGTCTAATATCTTAGTAATTAGAGGTAATAGGTATCGATTTTTAACAGTTACCGCATTTAACCCCTAATAATTAATATAAAGACGCAGCCTACTATCCTTCTTTAGTACGAAGAGGATAGGTACTCCGGCTGAAGAAACTAAACAGCGTATCTAGCCTTTTATAAGCGTATTATTAAGATAGCGCTACAGCTCCGCTAGCTTAGATTAAGATAGGTTATAGAGAGGCCTATAAGGCGGCTCCTTACTATCCTTAATATTAATTATATAGTCGCCTTCCTTTAATAAGGGTAAGGTTCCAGCTTTCTTATTTAAGAAGATATTAGAGAACTCTAGCAGTTCCTTTAGAATCTGTTTTAGGCTTCCTCTATCTAAGTAATTAGTCGCTACAGCGGCGTATATAATTGTATAAACTTTAGGCTCCTTCTTAAGGTAATAGCTGAAGATAGTAGGCTCGTTAACCTAAAACTTTTTAGTATTAACCTTAAACCGCTACTACTCCGCTAAAGGATCGAGCAAAATCTTTATTTACTTTAACCCTAGTATACCAACTATAATATTAGGACCCTTAAGATTAATAGTATAGAAAAGTATACTATACTCCTTACCGCAGCCCCAGCTATTAATAAGTATATACTTAAATTAATAGGTACTATAGACGTATATACTAAAGCTACTTAGAGCTTCTAGTAGCAGTAAGTCGGCGGTGGAAGCTAGTAGGTCCTATTAAACTATAAACTTCTAGGAGATTAAATTAAGCTACAATCCGGTATCCAGTAAAGCAGTAACCTACTACGGGCTAGTATTAAGCGTTATCTAACCCTTAGTTAGGATAGAAGGACTTACCTCTACTTTTCGGGTTTCTTCCCCCGCTTCTGAGGCGGTTACGGGGGCTGATCGTTTTTTACTAATACTACACTAATACTAGTATAAGTTATAGGCTTATCGCGATTAGGATAATTTAGGCTTATATAGCCTAGCTTTCCGTAATAATAGTAGATAAGCTTAGTTACTAAATCTAAATTAGTCTTCCGCTTTAGACTCCTTAAATAAGATTTATTTTACGCTAACTATAAGCTATCGACCCTTAGGCCCAGCCTATTAGGCTTAGAAATCTATTATTCTAACAGGCGGCTCCCTTATAACTTAGAGGCCCTATAGTTAGATAATTTCCTATAAGTACTTAAGCCGCCGCCTCTGCAACGCTCGCGCCCTATAGTATTCTCTTATATAATAGCTTAGGTAATAATATTATCCCTATTATTAGATACCTTACCTATACTTAAGATTTTATTCTTCAGCTCCGGTCTTAGCTTAGCTAGGAAGAGGTTAGCTTTAAGCTCTAGGGCTATAGGCGGTAGGTTAGCTTCTAACTCCTCTAAGTAGGCCTTAAATATAGTAACTTTCTAGTTAGAACGTTACTTTGCCTCCTTAAACCTTTCGTAGGCGAGGAGACGGCGGTTGATAGGATCTGTAACCAAATTATATAGGAATTGCTTAAAGAATTCGAACGTTATATTATCCTATCTATAGTCCTTCAGGTAGGTATTCTACTAGGAATTAGGTTATCTTCTAGGGCGTCTATATAGTAGACTATCCTAGATAGTTTAGTAGTAAAGTACTCTAGACTCTTAAGAAACTTCTTCTCTAAGTTAGCGAACCAGCGTAGGTGTTCACCCTCGCTAATTCCCTTATAGGGTTATATATTCTCAGGCCGAAAGCTTTTCGGCACTAGGGGTCTTTAGAGTCTAATAGGTAGGTTCGTAGGCGCGCTGAAGGCGGGCGTTATAAGACGTAAAGGAATCCTTTAGCCAGCAATATCAACTAATTGTGCTAATATAGCAGTAGCAGGATATTATTCCTCCTCTTAAACCGTCCCTATAGGTGTTCTAATAGTACTCTGCGACCTAGGGTATTAAATTATATCGTTTTCAGCTTCCAATGCTGATAATTCGCGTAGTTGCTTTAGGCGGCGATTTGTCGCTTAGGCTTCTTATAAGCGTTGCTTAAGATCAGCGTCGTCTAAATTAGAGGTATCTAGCTGAGACTCTCCGTCGGTCCTATAGCTCTCCGTAGGATCGTTATTATCATTAATATCGTTAGGTTCTTCGGCGTTAGCAACGGTCGTGGTAGTATAACCGCGTATCTAACCTGATATTATAGCAACTCCGGGCCTCTCCCTTAAAAAGGTAGAGAAATTAGAACTATAAAGGCTAGCGACGCCGGCTCTAAGCTAGCGCACTAAGGTATAAGAGACGTGAAGTTACTGGATTCAGGTATTAAGTAATAGACATAATCATATTACTTAGTAGTTAAGTGGTAGCAGAACTAATTTCTAAAGATCCCTAAAACACGGGGGAGTCCTAGGTAGCAATACTATTGCCAAGCCCCTAGACCCTGATTAATATCATTGCGTTGGCGTAGCTATAACGCGCACACGCTTGAGGGTTGACAGTAAGCAAAAGATGTGTGGTCCCTACGAAGGAAGGGCTTCGCCCGAAATTTCCAACCATGATCAAGGTAGTCGCTAGACCATGGGACGAGAAGACCATTTTTTGGACTGTCGATATGAATCACAAAAGGTATATCGTCAAAGCATTTTCTGGAGGAGCTGGCGGGGCCAAGTATCTTCGCTGGACCGGGCGTGGGAACGAATTCCAGGAGCCACCGCTTGCTCTCTCCGAATTCTCAGCTGTCAATTTGCCGCCCAAAGCTCCCATCGCTTACAGTTCGTCTGACGACGAGGAAGAGATTACGCCCAATCAATTGAAGAAACGCAGCCGTCGTGCTGCGACAGCAGACTCCTCATCTCACGACGAATATGTCGAATACGAGCCCAACTCAGCGCGCACCAATCGCCCTCGCCTCCGTGAATCCCAGGACCTAATGGCGTCTTCGACTGCTCTTCAGCCCACTAACAACGAGGCCGATGCCAACCGCGCAAGCTCTCAGACTCAACTCAAGAACGCGCTGAAACAAGGTAGGAGGCCAACTCGTCACTCCGAGCTCCCGCCGCGAATCGGGGACCATTCATCCCAGTTGCAGGGAGGCGGTAGGAAGCGCCGAAGAACAGACATCTCCGCACGTGAGGTATCGGATCTGTACAACGTGACTCCTCCCGCTGCACGTAACTCTGGAAAACGACAGAACGGTTCGGCCGCTTCAGCCTCGCGGACCCCAATGGCTTTACGACCAGCACCGCAGCCACCAGCAAGCCCACCCGCGCTAGCCCAACACAAGCAAGCACGCACCACCTTGTTCGTTCGTGTGGCGCCCTACGTTGAGTACCAGCCCCTAAAGCTCAGCGAATGCCCTGATATCCAATCGTTCTTTTCCAAAGTTCTTGGCGCTTGGGATTGCGAAGGACCCAAAGTCGAAAAAGTTTTAGTGACGTTCAATTGGATGGATGAGAACGACAAGATGCGGACTATGTATATGAATCCGAAGCAAGAAGGGTGTTTCACTCATTTGATCGAGGAGGTTGAAGAGGCGCCGTGCTGGGAGGAGGATAGGATAAAATGTGCGCTTGATGTTGAGATTGTTTTGAAGAAGTAGCCATAGAGGAAGAGATGAACATTAGCTCGCAGCTTTGGCGTTAACAACATTTGTTCGATTACGTCGGTACAGCTAATTATATCACACCGAAGGTGAAAGTATATGCTCGAAAGCCTCGGAAATACCCATATCAGTACACTCAGCCATATCATCAGGGTCAGTCACGACCCTCACGCAATCCGGTACCTGCCCACAAGAGAAAATCCTCTTGCTCAAACAGCCCACAAACCGTGCATGCAACATTGAAGCCCCTCTGGGAGCATAACGCTAATCCATATCACTCTTGAATCTGATAATATGGAATGGATGGTAACGATTATGAGATTTCTACCTCAATCTAATAACCTTTTGGAAGCCCTATATAGCATGACTCCTTACGTGAGTCGCATTGACCCCCGAACTCCTCACTTATACAACCAGCTTTCCCTCCAAACTCGCGAACCTCAACCCACCCCCCCCCCCCTATCGCTCCTCACAACCATCATCTCTCCACCCATCCCCCTTATCCTTCCAATCAAACGTAACACGTATACCCAGAACCTCGACCTCCTGATCCTGACCTAGATATCCGCTAACGTATAGGCTGGGGAATAGGGTGGAAGAAAGTGTCCATGCTCATACATGAGCGGAGTTTGAGCGGGACGTGATCTAAGCCGGAGCCGGAGCTACAGGGGGCGCGGGGCGTGGTGTATCATTATTCATCTCGGATTCGATACCAGGCGTCAAGGGCAGATCGTAGCTAGCAGTCGAGAATATCGGCGAGGCCGTCTTGCGAGCTAGATGCGCGATGTGGTGCCGAGAAGTGTCGAGTCTGCGCTTTTTGAGGATAGGGATGGCCGAAGCGATAGAGGTCGCGCTCGATGCTACCGCATCTGGTATGACTGGTGTATTACCGTGGGGAATCGAGGAAGCGGGGGAAAAGCACGCACAGCGCTTACGAGACACTGGGTACGCGTAAACGCCGATTCTTCGCTCCTCTGAGAAGGGTATGGGTGATTGTGTTGAGGGAGCGATGCTGGATCCGTGACTACTGGCCGCAGAGTGGGCTATTAAGGACTCGTCCATGCCATCATTGAGACATGTCAGTGATACTATATTGGTAGACGTAACGCGTGGTTTGGGTTACGGTTCCTGGATTAGTCATCTTCCGCTTTGCTTAGTCAGCAAGGGCTTGGCATGCACACTCTCTTTCGGCATGCAACTCCATAGAATCCACTATAGTTAGAATTCTATTTATATCAGATCTTATTACCATTCAGGTCCATTATCGTTCCCTGACAGGGAACGACGACAGCGACAGCAGTCTTGTATCCCCCTTTCTTAGCTTTAGGGGAAATCCTCATCGGTGCGGTAGTACTCTCTTTGGGCTCGAACCATTCGTTACCATCTATCATGTTAACCATTCTTTTGGACGCTCTAGAATGAGTGTCCATTAGAGCATGTTCCTCGTTATTGGATGTAGCAGATGAATGATCTGGGCGGCCTGAAGGGGGTTGGCACTGGCCCGGCCCTGTACCCCGCCTCCATTTGTCGTGTTGATAAAGGCGGCGGGAGAATCGAGTTCCCCTCGTTTGCGAGGCCTGGTGTGGAATGTGGTCATTGCTATTGGCCGGAATATTATCAGAAGAGTCGTCTTCGCATGTGGCGTTGGGAAAACGGCCCTCCTTCTTACGCAGGTTGTATCTGGTACCCTGTTGGCAATGGCCGTTACCTATTTTACTACTCGAACGATGAAACACCTCGGCGCATTTTCCGAAGTCCTCAGCAGGATCATATCTGCCATGGGTGGTTACGAAAGCGAGTGGGTGGGGGTCGAACTGCCGAGCGCAGGCCCCAACCAAGCCCTATATATCCTGGAGGCTCCCCGGACCTGCTTTTCGTTCTGGAATGCTTTCATGATGTGTCATTCTCCAGCAACATCAAGTGTCCAGTACCTATTGCGCTTTGACCAAGTCTGGAAGACCATATTTGCCGGTTTAGGTGAAAAGGGCCTGTGCCCATTAGCGGCTACAAGAAACACATCCTTTGAATCACTGCTTGCGGAGCCGCCGACTTCATGATGAAAGGATTGTCTTGGTGTATGTAGGACTTCTTGGCTTCGACAAGCCCTCTCGGTTAGTGATTGAGTGGAAGGGCCGGTGAGAACTGGGGTTGATGGCTGCTGGAGAGGGCGGATCGCTTTTGGGAGTGCTGCAATTGCCCTGCTATCTGTTCTGTCTGAGCTTGTACGACTTCTTCTGACCCGTCTTCCGGGTTATGGTAAGTGTCTTTGCGCGAGCAGGACGTTAGAAAGCTGTCGTAGCGTGTAGAAGATGGACGGTACAACAGCGGCCAGCGAAGGCTATTTCAAGGGGAAATAGCACGAGCAATGCCATAATATAAGTCGAACGTATGGTTTCATCAGCACAGCGCTAGGGCCCTGGCGACTCAAGTGAAAGGGTGCTTAAGCAAGTAGAGTCGCACAGACGCATGCCCTCCTCTAACGCCCCCAAGGACGAAACCTTCGCTCCTATAAAGCCAGATCGGCCTCGTAAGCCTCCGCTATGGCCGTACAAATGTGGCAATTTGGATTCCAAGGTTTGAAACTCCCAATATCGACCTCCTAGCGTGCCTCTTCGCATAACCAGCGGAAGGTCTCACGGCGATATTCGAGGAATGAAACAAGAAACAGACCGTTCCAAGCGCTGTATGTTTTTATTCGCCTGTCATCTTCTACATTGTTCAGCCATAATTACATCCCCAACGCCCGTCGCCAAGCGTTCCACGACATTCTCTTTGCCACAAACAGTACAATCATCGTGCCCACACATGCCATCATACAGGCCCCGGAATACGAAATAATCCATTTGTACTTTTCCAAGCCATATTCAGCAACATTCGTTTGCTGTAACATCAAGCCCGCACTAATCGGCCCAGTGATAACGTTCCCTACTCCCTTTAGAAAGCAAAAGGCCCCGAAAGTCACCAGCGCCACCGTGGGATCATCACTCACCCTCAAACCCATCTTCGCCCACAAGACCACATAGCCGCCACCAAAGAAACCGTAGAGGAGCGAGAAAACGATAAGAGGGGGAAGGGAGCGGCCGAGACCCCATAACATGAAGATTGAGATGGCAGACACGAGTGGGGCGAGAAATGCCAGCATCTCGACCGAGACTCGCTTGTCAGAGAGATATCCAATGCCGATCTGCCCAGGCACCTGCATGACCGAGAAAAGAGCGAGCAGAAGCGCACCGATGTTTTGACTGTAGCCCAGCGAGTTCGCGTACGAGGGAAGATAGAGTGTAGGGTAGAAGTAGCCGAGACCCTGCAGGAGCACCGAGGTGGCGAAGAACCAAAAAAGTGAATTTCCTAGAAAGGACCAATTTGTCCGTGTCACTGAGCTTGCTTGAGCCGCGGGAAGTCTGCCTTTGAGCATTGGGAGTACCGGTCCAATTAGTACCACAAGAGCGACTGCGAAGGCACGGAGCGTGGTTTGGAAGCCGTAGCTATCTAACAGGGTGGCGAGAATGAAGGGCAAAGCAATACCACTTAGGCCAGTGGCAGCGGTAATGATACCGTAGGCGAGACCACGTCGGGCTACAAACCACTCGTTCAACATGCTGATGATGGGAAAATACATTAATGTGAAGCCGATGCTGTAGAGGACCCCTTGGGTAGCGATGAGGACACCAATCGTTGTAGCGAAGCTGGCTGCTACCAGGCTTAGAACGCTGATCGTCCAGCCGAACCAGATCATTTGTCTCCGGTATTGTGGCCCTGTATAGAACTCTTAGCATCTCACTTCCAAGAGAACCGCTATATCGAGCAAACCGTTTCATGGCTAGCAAGGCTTTCGACTCTCAGTTGTCCCAGGGATCAATTGGGGCATGCAATTGGGAACGCGCACTCAAGTAGGGGAAACATACAGCGTTTGACAAGCGGAGTCATAAGCGGAGCCACCAGGTATAACAGGCCGGTACCAAGTGTGCCAATGACTGGGATGTTCTTGTTGCCAATGAATGGAGGATGAGACGAATAGAAAGTTTGGAACACACCAAAGGAGAGAGCGAAGCCTGTATATTCCTGTCAGGCCCAAAGGCTACCGTTTCATTGTGACTTTGCTCACCCCATTGAAACGCTTCGATTATGAAGGCTCCGAGTAGAAATCGATACGCAGCCGGTCCGCTGTCGACTGGGGGCAGCTGCTGCTCAACCGCTTCAGCGTCTGCTCGCGTTGAAGTCTCGAAGTCGATCTCCTCTGGCTGCCTGCCTAGAGATGTATGTGATGTGGTCGTATTGGGCTCGTTATGATGTACCGTTCGGGTTTCTAGCTCTGTGACGGTAGCCATCGTTCAAGCACCGTGGTGTTTGTAAACAAAGAGAATGTATGGCGGCAAACTCTGCCTTCAAGAAGCACTCTGATACGATAAGCGACACCATCGTGCTTTCTGTCCCCAAGGTAGCCGCTATTCAAAAATTAGCTTTAGCTGGCGGAAGTCAACCAATTATTGATGACGTCGCTATAACGCAGAACTCTGTGAGCACATCCTAATCTCTGCTTCGAAATCTCTAAACGCTGTTGCAAGAAACACATACACAGGATTCAGGAATATTGGCATGGTCAATGAATTGACACCTCCCCACACAGACTTAGAGACATGTGTTGTAGAAGGAGCGATCGTGCGTGATCCTGGGGTCCTCCTAGAGGCCGCCCGGAAGTTGCGGACCCCCTCTCTCTTGGATGATCTATTGTTCACATGACGAATGGACTATACCATATACCTCCCTGCGCCGATGCGCATCATGCGTGATGGCTACCCTGGTTGGGGCTCTTCGCCTTCATTTCTCTAATCGATAGACTTAAATCAAGGGATGGAACTTCTGGGGAAGATGTCCAGGCGACAGAGGCCAGGCTAGACTCTAACCGGCTAGTGGGTAAATTCCAGCCCTCCATGGCTATGGATTTGTCTGATGGTTCTACTCATCCCCTTGGAGCTGCTCTAGTAGCTTGGATATAATGGCATGGGCCAACTGGCTGGGAACGTGTCCTCCGACAGGAATGAGGTGGGCAGTTGCGGATACAGCCGGATGCTAGCGTACGGTAATCAGCTTGCCCTTTGTCTTGCTAATGTACCGAGTTCAGTGTGTCAACGAAGTCGGCCTGGTTTCGGCCGCCAGATCTGGTTGGGTACGGAAGTCTGCAGGTTGTTCGTCGTAGTGGTGCGCCAAGCGAGCACAAGGGGCACCCGTACGCAAGGAGCACGAGGCTGTTAAGCATCGCTCGAAAAACGACACAGGGTACAGAAATTTATTGAGAAAGCAATGAAGCAGCATCCATGTCAGTCTCGGGCCCTGTTATTTAAATACATTTGAAGAAGAGAAATGATAATCGCAACCGTCTAATCAACCACGCATCAGCTCAAAAGCGAAGATCCCCTGACTAGGCCTGAGACTAAACCATCTGGTCTAGATGTCAAATGACCAAGAGTAGCACACTCGCCAGAGGAGCCTAAGTGGCCGACTTCTCCCGCCAAGACTAATCAGTTCCATCCGTCGTCAGCAGCAGCGGCATCAGTGCCCCAGCCACCAGCAGCTTCCCCTACTGACCCGCCAGTCGCCTTTAGAGCCGGACCCCCCCAGGCGTCGCCGCCAGCCTCAGCATCCTCGCCTTCATTGTCAGTATCATCATCGAATTGCAAGTCTTCGACGTTTTCAGGCTTGTACCCATCAAGAAAATCAGGTACCTCTTGCTGCGTCTCCAACAAAAGCTTTGTCAATGCCTCGGCGATATCTTCGTTCTTGTCATTGTAGAAAGAAGTAGCCATCCCGACATTGCCGATGCGAGCAGTACGACCAATGCGGTGGACGTACTCATTAATGCCTCCGTAGTCTGAGTTGGGCATGTCATAGTTGATGACATGCATAACGTTTTTTATATCAAGACCACGGGCAGAAACGCCGGTAGCCACAAGCAGGGGCGCTTTACCGGACTTGAAAGCACGCCTATGATAAGTCAGCATTGATGCAATGAGGACAGGCGTGAGACTTACAAGGCATCTTCACGCTCCCGCTGCGTACGATCGGAGTGAATGGACGTGCTCGGTAGACCGCAGTTATAGAGGAAATCGTCAAGGAAGTCAGCTCCCTTTTTGTTGTTGACAAAGACAATAGTGCGGGCGGGAGGCATAGACAAGAGTAGGTCAAAGAGGCAGTCGTGTTTCTTAGCCTCATCGACGAATAGCACCTTGGACCCTGTGAGCGCTCTCAATCCTCAACCGCCTTGGATCGAAGTACATACCTTCTGAGTAACGTTGATATGGGAAGATCCGGCACGTCCAACGCGAATTCGAATATGGTCTTTGGCCATGTACTCCTTTGCAACAGCGCGAGCCTCCCTAGGGAAGGTCGCAGAAAACATCATATAAACATGGTCATCGTCGTCGTTGGAATCTACAGGACCTCAGTATCAAGAAGAGACATGGAATGGATGTTCATTACCTCCCCCCATGATCTGACGCATATCATCTACCCAGTCCGGGCTAACCATCTCGTCGGCTTCGTCGATGATCGTGTACCTAAGCACATTAGCTTTGTAGTCAGTGCATGCAAATCACTGCAAGGACTTACTTGACACGGCTCAGGGAAAGAAGATGGGCACGCTGCATGAAATCCATGAGACGACCAGGCGTCGCAATCAGGACGTCACAGCCTTTGCGAAGTTCGTCCATCTGTTCCGCACCGGGAGCACCACCGTAAATGACGCATGGACGAAGCATTGAGCGATAACAGAGACGACGAGCTTCGTCGAAGATTTGCGTGGAAAGCTCTCGAGTAGGAGAGACGATCAGAATCAGAGGCTCAGCTCGCACAGCGTCTGCGCGGGTCCACGGACGTGTGAGATTGGGACGTGGTGCGGCAAGCTTCTTGACTTTCCCCATGAGTTTCGACAATGTGGGAATGAGGAAAGCCGCAGTCTTGCCGGATCCTATTTGCCGTCAGCTTTTATGTGAAAGACGCGGTTTCTGGTGGTGACACACCTGTCTGAGCAATTCCAATGATGTCGATGTTCTTCAAGACGGATGGAAGAACATAGGCTTGGATAGGCGTGGGTACATCGTACTTGCACAACTGGATATTCCGCAGCATTATGGGGTGGAGGCCCGCATCTTCGAACTGTGATAGAACGATCAGCAAGATGTTGGCTCGCCAGAACGTTGTAACGAACCCTAGCGACGGGCTTGATCTTGGTTTCGGACTCGAAGGTGACGCTGATCTCGGTGAGCCTGCAAGATGATTAGGATGTGCTCGCAGCATGATGCAAGGACGACTGACTTCTTGAACTCTTCACCCTTTTGCATCTTCTCATCACCACCAAAGAGCATCTCCTCCAGAGCCGGGTGAGCCGGCCCGACGTCGCCATATTCGTCGGACCACTCATACTTCACAGCGTTGGCAGCCCAGGTAGGAACATCTGCATCTGGGTCGGCGGCAGATTTAGAAGAACGCTGGTCTTTGGGACCAGCATTGTAAGCATCATAGTCGAACTTCTGTGGCTCCGTCCACTGAGCCTCTCGAACACGCTTGAGTGCGTCTTCGTTCACCTGGACATTGGCCACCTTGCGGGTGATATCGGCGAGGGCGTCACCGCTCTCAGACATGGTGACAGAAGGTGATCTGTCGGGCTGTTGCACCAAGTCAGCAAACTTTGGTCCGTTGTTTGGGCCGTAGCATGAAGTTGAAAAAACTTGCAGAGAGTTGAAAAGTGATGCGATTGCAAGGGAGCGAGTTGGAGTTGAAGGCGGTGAAGGAAACCAGGTTCTTCCGAAGCCAACGTGTCGGTGGTGAGTTCGGGGAAAGTACCGAGGAAGCACAGTGTGCGAGTGATGAGGAGGTGGGGTTCAAGGCAGCGGAGATGGAAGCCTTCGAAGTTTTTTGGACGCGTCTGCTTGGACGACAGCTCCGACCTCAAATAGGATCAGGACTCAATGCCAAGCTGATGTTCTGTTGATGAGATGAACGCTGATGCAGCACAATGTGGGATTAACGGCATACTTCAATAGAAAGAGGAAATTGTGACGATGAGGCTCTAAGACGTGTGGAAGTTTGTAGAGGGAATGATGCAAGTGAGGCAAAAGCGTACCTTTACTTTCGTTGGTGCAGACTGTTGCCTGCAAGGGATTTGACCTGTGAGGACACTGGAGTATCCTGGATGAGTTGATGATATCAAGAGACCTATGGGGGGACTCTTCTTGTGGGAAAGAAAAGGTCTAAGCTTGAGTATGTAGAAAGGAGAAGGCGGGCGGCAGATGGGAATTGAAATACCTACGAAAGAACGCTAATGGTTTAGGGCTGACCTCAAATCATCAACAATACAATTCACTACCTTAAGCTATGGTTTATCTATGTACAACTCGGACCTCCGATCCCTTGTCCAGTCTCCACACGCTACTCCGGCTATCGGCCCTCTTGAAGCTTCTATGTAAGCCTTTACGATGGCTAGGTACCTCAATTCACATTCGTTTCTATTGCCCGTTCCCAGTTCAAAAATTCTTATACTTGACTATGTGACCCTTACGCCATCAATTATTGGCCCGCCTGGATTGACGAGGTGTAGATCTGGTCACGGGTTTTGCGAGCTATGGTGAACAATGGTGATCTAGTACCAGAGACAACGGCACATGGTGTTGCCTTTGCTGCATCGAGGTCGATATTACCGACATCGAGTTGACATGGTGACAGCCATCAATACTCGCGCGAGTTCACCTTCACCTCCATTCAATGTTCCGGCTCAATTGATCCTTCACAGCACTTGTGACCTTCGTGTACTCAGTGGGTAGGCTGTTTGGATTGACAAGTGCGTGTGTGTAGACATGTTTGCAGATTTGCGAGCTAGTCCAAATAGGGGTGGCTTGGAAACAGAGGCAATTGAACGATGGTGGTGGCTTCGTGGTATCATGGTGGAGTATTACCGGGACCCAGCTCACATGGTAATAGCCGGACAAGATTGCAAAGATTTACCTTCACCTTGATAGTCTCTGCCCAGCACGATTACTCTATTCATGAGATTGGTAACCCACATGTAATCACTTACCGGACCGCATGGGTTGCTGGGTGCGTGCGTGTAGATCTGGTTCCAAAGTTCGCGAGGTTTTTTCAATGGAGGTGACATGGTAGTAGAGGTGACTGAATGATGGTAGCATCCGTAGAGTATCACTGGTGTCCCACTTCCAGAGCTGATATTACTAACGATTGCACAGAGAGTCTTGTTCGGCTCGACAGTATGTTCTCATTTAGAATCGTCCTCTGATAGGGTTTGCGGCCTTCGAGTACTCAATCGTTGGGCTACCCGGGTTGCTAAATGCGTGTGTGTAGATCCGGTTGCGAGATTTGCAGGGTATTCTCAATAGAGATGACATGTTCTTTGGAGGCGATTGATTGGCGGTGTTGCCTGCCCGGTAAATGGCCGAGTAATACTGATATCCAGCTTCCGCGGCACAGATCATTAGTGACTGCACAGCTGGGCCTGTACGGGCCCATCAATGATGGTAAGCAACGTATGCATCACTCATCTAGTGGTTCCTCTTGCGATCGCGCATGGCTGTGACCATGACTTTCCGATCCAGGATCGCCCCTTTCCACATACTCCTGGCTCGGATGATGTCTTACATGAAGGTAAGGATGTGTGTGTAGGTGAGTTCTCCCTTACTTGAAATTTTTGGTTGCGATGTCTCCATAAGCATTGCCGTCAATTTCCCGTGTCAAGTGCCCTTTCTCCAATGTCTCAAGCCCAATCTTTTCGCATTGCAATAGCAAGTGAAGAAGTCTTTCCAGCGCCAGGGCTACCATCGCCCGCTGACAGACCATGGTTCTAGCTTTGCACATTGTAGTTGCTGGGTCTGTCAGTGGGTGATTCCTGTGAGTGTAGAGCGAAGTACAATATTCATGCCTTCCAATTCCTGAGAGTGGGTTTGTGAGCGAAAAAAGTTGTGAAGGCGAGTGTAAAGCTGATATTGAGGGCTTTCAGCCGTCACGACGATGCCCACGAGTGGAAAATACTGTAAGGGGCTCGTCATGTTTGGGGAGCTGCTCTTCTCGAAGACTGACTCGGTGATTCAGAGATATGCGCTGCGCTGTGATCATAGCTTCCATGTACCTTGCCTGTTCCATGTTCTTCACCACAGTTGCTGCCTTCCTACCGCTACCAATTCCGTAGGTTATCGTCGCTTCATGACGCGTTCAAGCTTTGCCTTTGGTAGTTATAGCGAAACTTGTACCAATGCTGATGACGGTTGCTTTGGACGTTGGGCGAGGCCGCTTGCTCGACTCATTTCGTTTGCACGTGAGTGGAGTTCGAATACAAAGGCTTTCGACGGGTCGAAGCTGAGGTCTGGCTTTGGTTCCTCGCGGGTAAAAACAAAATCGAATGATAGGGTAAAGATCGAGAGACTAAGATGCATCTCAAGTGCAAGACCTCGATGCTTTTGTATTGACATCGCGCATACAAGGACAATTCATGATATTTTTTTATCTATTCATACTCAGACAGTGTTTCCGATTGGGCTGAAGCCCAGAAGTGATCACACATTCTATCTTATTGCGATATCGTATCGCTTGTATCATCTGGTAGCAACCGTCTTGTTGTTCATCCCTGACTCCCCCAGTTTGGCTAGGTGTCCTGGCTTGAAAATCGTCTAATTAGTCATTGACATTAATAGCAAGAACTCTGAGATTGGTAATATCTCGCAAGTTCCTAGATAAGTCGACACATCTCAGGGGACTGAACACATCCCACGCACACGTGAGTTTGTCGGATCATGTCTGTGGGCTAATCTTAGTGGACTGAGAACACGCCACGCACACATGAGTTTGTCTGACCACCTCTGTGGGCGCGGTCACCAGGTGTAGTCGTATGATTGGACGTCCAGTGGTAATAACGTTGCCATTACCAACCACAGCTTGTAACCCGGCAAAACAAAGAGTTCTCTCAACGCAGGGGCTGTAGGTCACAACCATCCGCCCAGAAGTATGGGTTAGCAATCTTGCCCAGTGACGAAGAATCGAGTCATGTGAAAGGTACCTGGAGGGAGGGCATTTCGTGCAAAGAAAGTGTCGAATTTTGTATAGCCATGGGCTTCGCTTGCTTCGTGGAGATCGTCGATGGTGTCAGCTTTCGTACAGCTTTTTTGTACAGCCAAGCAAGTTCTATTGATACCTACTATCCACCTATGCATCACGCTAGAAGCCCGCAAAAGCTCGATGACCAACTTTCCAGTACGGCGTCTGTGAGGTAATTGTAGAAATTCGTCCGGTCACGCCGCTCGCAGGTGAGGGTACATAGTTGTATATTATTGTGAAGACCAGTCGGTTATGTCGGGATACAGAAAAGCTGTATGTGGTAGATGGGGCGATTCAAATATAAGTGGTAAGAGTCCACACCGAATATCGATGTGTCAGGTAGGTGTCCATAGCGGCGTCGACGAGTGCCATCTTTGCCAGATCTTGACCATGCTGACTCTGATTCCGTCGTAGTAAGCTCCACTGAAGCAAAGCGCCCAAACTCATGTCTTGTTGCCTCGAACTCAACAGCCTGCTCCATACCCTCCGACTCTTCTGCAGCCGAATTGAGCCTGAACATGCTCTTTCGCAGTCAAGAACCTGCCAAATCGAGCACAAACAAGCTTGCCTGATTCGATACTGCAATTGCATCGGTCTCAGAGACCAGTCCCGGTGTAGAGAAAGAGTTGTTGACCGTTCACCATCGATCATCGATGGTGAACAAGTCCTCTAGCATGGAAAGATGACTTCGTGCAAGGCCAAGAGTAGGTTGTTGAAGGAAGGAATGGTAGGTAGGTGATGAGTTGAGATGAGGAAGACACCACGGTCGCAGCAACCCGCCATTGGCTCTCAGTCTATTCAACGATCTCGAGGTCTTGATGCAAGACGATGATGAAGACACTGAAGATGTAAAGGCGGATAATGAACTGTTCCTCGTTGCTGACTGGTGCTAGAACTCCTGGCTTGTCCACTAGCGATGAGAATTCGCTTGGTACAAGGCCAATAGTAGGTTGTCGAAGGAAGGACCTGTCGGTAGGCGATGAAGTGAGATAACGAAAACACCACGGTCCTAGTATCTTCCCATTGGCTCTCAGCGACGATGATGAGGAGATTCTGTTCGATGATCTCAAAGCCTTGACGCAAGACAATGATGGAGACTCTGTAAGATGTAGAGGAATGACAGTGAACTGTTCCTCATTGCTGACCGGTACTGAGACTCTTGCACTTTCATCTAGTGAGGAGAGATGATGTGGTACAAAGCCAATAGTAGGTTGGCGATGGAAGGATTTGTAGGCCAGGTATTGATGATTTGAGACAAGGAAACCACCACGGTCGTAGTAATCTTCCATTGGCTCCCAGCCACGATGGTGACGCGGGTTAATGCGCCGAAATCCAGGTCTCGAGGAAAGGATCATAGGACCCTGAAGATGCGGATGCTGGACAGTAAAGTGTTCCTTGTTGCTGACCGGTGATATGGTTTGTTGGGTTGTCGATGGAAGGAATGGTAGGTAGGTGTTGGTTTGACATAGTGAAAACACCACGGTCACAGTAACCATCCATTGGCTCTCAGCCACAATGATGAGGGGAGTCGTCCTTATTGCTAGTCGGTGCCAGAGATCTTGCATTCTCCACTAGTGAGGATAGATGACTTCGCACAGGACCAATAGTAGGTTGGCGAAGGAAGGACTTGTAGGTAGGCAATGAGTTGACACAACGAAACACCAACGGTCGCAAGAATCTCCCATCGGCTCTCACCCACGACGATCACGCAGGAAACCGCGACGAGACTTATGTCTTGTTGCGAGACAACGATGCAGACTCTAAAGATCCAGAGGCAGGACAATGAAAGGATCTTTGTGTGGAACAAAGCTGCAACTCTGCTCTCACACTACGCGGTGAAGAATCAGCCACGTTCATGCGTAGCTCAGCTATGCGGAGAGCTCGTCGTGTGCAGGAAGAAGAACAAAAAGAAGATGATGATGATAATGACGAGAAGAGTGTCTGAGATCCCGAACGATACGGAGATCGATGGCAAGAATTATCGTCAGCGGAGGGATAAGAGGCAGAAAGAGTGTTGTGGTCGAATTCAGGGGACAGTGAGGTTGTTGATCATGCCGAGAAAAACTAGGCAACAAGCTTACTCTAGTCTCAAGAGAGGTCCGGAACGTGCTGGAAGAGTAAGGTTAGTCTCACGCCATCCGACGCGGGTGGGGAGGAAGTTCTATGTCGGGGTATCCGGATGCAGTAGGGGAAGGAAGGAATATATTCATATATGGAACGTATGCATTGCTGATAAGAGATAGCCAGAGAGAAGACATCATGCTCAAGTCTAAGATAGATATGTAGACATGTTGGGTAGATGCGTCAACATATGACTTGACTTCTCTGTACTTGTATGTATATAAATCTTGTACTAAAGGCAAACATCGAAGTATGTGTTAGATAAGGACATTGGCCTTGACTAAGGTAGGATATGAAAGAAGTAGGGAAAGGAAAGTGTATATATACACGTACGAGAAG
Organism: Stereocaulon alpinum; assembly: GCA_018257865.1. NCBI lineage: Eukaryota > Fungi > Ascomycota > Lecanoromycetes > Lecanorales > Stereocaulaceae > Stereocaulon > Stereocaulon alpinum. The sequence goes on from JAEUBA010000065.1 coordinate 25,993, forward strand.
GTCAAAAGCCTTGTCAATAGCAAAGCCAAAGCTTGGAACTCTGATAGTGGAAGAAAGAGAAACATGGAGGCAGGAATCCTGGTTTTATAGATATCCATGGAGAACAGAAAGCCCTGGACGACCGTGAAGAAATAACGGCCTGGCTTGAAATTCCTATATGACAAGTCCTGCTTCATACAGTAATACAGTTTGAGTGACAACGAATACTGTAGACGCTCACGTGAAGTGTCTTGTATCATGAAAATGCTGCTTGTTCCCCTGCAGTAGCCTTCACGGTCTGTGAATGCTGCTATCTCACATCCCAGGTTCTAATCCATGGAGCAACGCCAACCAAGTGATAATAGGTGCGGCGGACACTTAGGTGAAGTATCTTGTATCGTGACAACATGGCGTTTTCCCCCGAGATGGGCTTCATAGCTTGGGAATACTGCTATCCCACATCACTAACCCTACTTTATAAATTACATAACTTGAGTGATAATACGTACTGTAGATACCTAGGTTAATGTTTTGCACCGTAACCAATATCGCTTATTCCCATAAGGTAGGCTTCACAGCTCGTTAATACTGCTCGTTCCCTGATATCAAGCTTCATGGCTTATAATGCAGGATTCGGCAATATTTGCCTTTCGTTTTCATAATTTCGTTTGGTGTGTGAGGAATGGGCAAGGCTGAATTCGTGTCAGGTTTGAGCGTTGTAATAGCTACCGATAGAACAATATACAAAGAATCCGAGCTGACAGTGCTAATCGAGCATGCGATCATAACGACAAACAAGATATCTTGCTTTGCTAGGCATAGAGGTATCCAGGCTCCATCGAAAGCTAGAAGTAAGTATCTCATAGCTAAATATACAGGTTCATTACAGTCAACATAAGCTCTAAGTCCCATAGGAACGACCCCTTTACATATATATTCAAGCCACCAACTGGACGATATTGGAGCAAGGCGAGCTGGGAACAAGTACCATATGGCTTGAACGCAAGTTAAGTACAAGCAATACAAGCTCCGAATTCCGTTGATATGCGCCACTTCCATCTATTTGAGAGGTCAATATGAGGCATCTTTCAGGGTTAAGAAGCTGAGAGTTGGCAAATCGCGTTGAAGGCACTGTTCCTGTCATGAGGCGTGAATTCGCCACCCTAAGACGGGTTAACCGGTTAGATATCGGCCTGATAACCTTTGTTTTGTCTGTATAGCGTACTTATACCGCGTCCCGGCCTTACTCAACTAGACCAAATAAGCTATCAGACAACATAGCAAATATGTCGTTACCACATCTTCCAATAGTAGAGCAAGACTCGTCTGCTAAAAGTAAGGGAAACATAGGGATCACACCCTTTGAAAAGCAGCTTTGTGAAGAAACTGTCAAAGCAACCCGTGAGCAGTGTATGGCGGAGATCAAGGAGCAGACACGAGAATTGAACAAGGTCAGTCGCGTCGTAGAAGCATAACAGATCGCGTACTTAGATACTGTACCTGACAATTTCTCAAGCAAAAGGAACAATTCTGGGCAGAAAAGGCCACGGTAGCCGAGCTCGAAGTATGGGTGTCCCTCTCCTCACCAGTTTCTCCATGCAATCGCGTCTACCTACACTCGCTAACACCCTAGCTCGTGATTTCAGCGCAAGTACGAGGTTTCCGAAGCTGAAAGGAAGGGCCGGAAGGCAGAAAATGATGCGCTGAAAGAGCATAACAAGGAGTTGCTGGTGTGGCTTGACAACTTCGGGCAAGCAAACTTCAGGTCGCGCTAACCAGGTTGCAGGCATTGAATAAGAGCTTGCTGGAGAAGCTGTACGGGGAAATAGATGACTCCAGACTGCCGAAGCAGGGCGTGGATTACAAAGAAGGTGGGAGGACACAGTCGTATGCTACCCACCCCCAATGACGAACCCAAAGGCCAGTGAATTGATTACCGAGTAGTAAGATAATTACCATTCCGTTGAAGCGCCAGATGGACGAGCCTGATTCCACGACAAGACCTTCAAGGCCTAGGATCACGCTTTCATTTGGGTCAGGGAAAGATGTGAGTGGTGGTAGTGGAGGGATGGATGCGTAACGACTCAGCGTCCAAGCGAGGGCAAGGGCAAAGGCAAAGGCAAAGGCAAGGTCGCTGTTAAAAGATAGGTAGTATCGTTGATCGTCGCATTATGCGTCCGAGAATAGCAAACGCAGGTTTATGACAATTGCATATGCGTTTGGCATGTGTACAGTCCTGAATGCTCGTCTCGAAGGGACAGCAGGCCCGCCTTCCCCATAGATTTGCTCCATGAGAATGATGTTGGCCAATCAGCGCTTGACGAGGCCATGACAATGACTGTGGAACAGCTTGTCAAGCCCAGCACAGACATTGCAAGCGCTCGTAGATTGGGAAAGCTTATTGTCGGAAGACTAAGGGCCAGAGACCGTGTTCGAAAGCCGAGTGAGTCGAGCTTCACTGCAGCCAATCTTCAATCATGGTACGTACCGCCATCCACATCTTCCACGCTGGCGAAGTAGAGCCAGCACTCCCCTTGCCCTCCCTAGCTGGCATAGCCCTAACGCTGTCCACCGGTCTTTGCCCTTGGACATCAGCCTCCGAAAACCAATTCCCATGCAACCCATAAGGCACTCTCTGCGGCAAATGCACCCTAGCGACGACATCTGTCATATTCTTCGCATCAATTACCCAGAGCTCGCTCTTAGCATCTGGCTTACACTCGCCATCTTCCGCAAGTTGAGACTCATCGAAGACATAGGCTACCAGCCATCCATCGTCCTCACTAAAACCGTCAGAGCGTGCAACAAAGCGCGATTCTTGCGTGTACCAGCCTTCTGGCATTTTGAAGATTTTGATGGGATCGTTAGAGTCTTTGCTTGCTAAGATATCCGCTATACTTCGCGTATCGACACAACCAGTGATTTGGGTTGGTGGGTCGCTGATGCCCCGCTCAATGAGCGTTTCTACATCCACTTTGACAAGGGCATTGATCTTGACGGCCCGGCCAAGGGCTGCGCCGAAGGAAGTTCCAGAAACGGAACAGCCGTAGATGTACTTTGCAGCGGACATCGATTGAGAATCACGGAGAGACGGGAATTCAAATGGGATAGTAGAAAGGGCCCACTGATGTGTTATCAGATTGTCATTGCTAGCATCTGGTTCGAGCGAATGTAAGAGACAGAATTGATAGTAGTAAAGACGACATTGCTCCTCTTCTTGGAAAGCGGCCGGGATTTGGCGGGTCGGCGTTGGCACAGCCAGATTGCCTGCACTGAAAACAAGGGAGGCAGAAGTCAGGCGGCATGCAAGCATGTTTACCATTGAGATCCCCGGTAGTCCAGGTGTAGGGCTGGGGGCAGTAGAATTCCAAGAATTGGCAGTATGAAAGATGCAACAGGAATTCGTTTCGAACCAACGAACCTCTTGTGGTAGGTAGCGAGGGAAGATGCCGAAGCGAGAGCGGCTGGTAGGATCGTATTCCACCACTGGCCTGTTTTTGGCGAGGTTTATCGGATCGAGAGAGAGTGGAAGGTCCATGATGATTGTATGCGCTCTAGAAACGCCAAAGTCATGCATCATTTTTGCAGAGCTGATTCCCGGTACTGGAGTGTTCAGGATACGAGTCTGGGACGGTCTGTTCTTGTCTTGAGAAGGCTCATATGTCGGTGCCACGATAGAGTAGTTGATATAGGGTGGGACGAATGTTGAGTGGTAAAGGATGAGCTCTTTGGTGACGGGATCGACCCGAGGCTGGATGCTGTCAGCGCTTTGACGGCCGCCACCGAGTTGCTCGAACATACATGTGCAGTAGCCCATTCGCGCATCCAGCTAAGTAAGCCTGTTCCCCCAAAACCTGTCCCGAAGTCTGCTATTCCTTCTCCTTCGCTCTTTCCCCCATTGAACCATCCAATCGTCTCGAGTCCTGGAAGTGAGAAGCGCATCGGTGGACCGCTTTCGCAAGTCGCCAGTGCCCGCCCATCGTGATGTATGACCGCAGTATTGGCAACACTGATTTTCTTGATGGCTTGCTGCGAGCCGGGCAGATGTGACAGTATGACCAGCGCAATTGTTCGGAAGATTCGTAGTACAATAGTGAGCAGTGAGCTCATGGGATTGACGAGCGTAGCGATGCTGGGTAGTATTGGAGTCTTAACAAAGGGTGAGTTCGTTGAGGATATGTAGACATCTGTCAAGACGTATTGATTGACGAATTCAGGTTGTATTTTCCCTTTCTCGCTGCTGCGTCGAAAAGACACACCGCTGAGCATGCCATCGCCGTCAAACCAGTGAGCGTCACGCCCAAGGGCCTCATTTGTCACCGGATTCCCTCCATTACGGACGTATTCTCCTCCTGCAAGCTCCTCTGGGATTCTACCGATATAGGTGCAAGGTGTGAGGGGTAGGGTTTGTTGGACAGGAGCGAAATTGCCAGAGAGGTAGCTGGTATACTCAATCAATATTGCTCTATCTACAGAAGGCTCGTTCCTCACGGATGACCACGTTTCTTTCCCTCGCCGAGGACTATCTGTTCTTCACCCAAAGCCTCAAGCATAGTATGGAGTCACTAAGATCAGTCACAGCTGTGCAGAGCCTGAGAAGTAGGGCGCTAGACATAGGCATGAAATGCGTCGCCCTACAACGGAAGCAATCCCCAGTGCCCCACGTCAGTCGCAGTGGCGAATGCGCATGTATCCTGTGGAGTTGGGAGACTCCCGTCGTGACGTGACCGAGAGCATCAAGTCGGAGCTTCACGGACAAAAACCTGCGTTGAGTTTGTCGTAATAATTGATGGAAGGACAAGGATGTGATACGGATCAATCAATGCCGCGGTTGATGTCAGAGGCAAACAGGCAAACAGGAGCTTTTTCCGATCTGACCGGAAGCGGCGACCTCGGCCACTAAATGCGCTAATGTGGACCCTTGTAGATTTGAATGTTGCTGCTTTTACCGCCAGCAAGATGCAAATGAACCACTTCGTCATGGCGCATCTGGCGCATCTCCGGGAGTCCACCTCAGGTACCTGCTTGCCACAAAGCGTGTCAACAACAGCAACAGCAACATTGCAAAGACCAACAACGCTCGTTGAAGAATTGTCAATTATTCCAGTGAATCGTAATATGTTACATGCCCATGTTACGAAACCAAATTACCGAAGAAATCCTCCACGCCGCTGCCAACCCTGTTTTGCTTCACTAGTCTTCCCCGCTTCTCCCGCTTCCTGATGCCTTCATACCACCGAGTACCATGACTTTCGCAGTCCATCAACGCCGATGAACGACCAGATATGGGGTATGACTATGCCTTGGTGTATGTAAACAAAGTCCTACAACAAAGTAAAGTCGTCTAACTTCCACAGTCACCTCCAATACACGATACCGCCGGCGGTAGCCCTGACCTTCTGCTACTACCCTCTCTCCACTTCTCTTGGGCTTTACAAGATCCTCTTCCTCATAACTGTATGTCTCTACTGGTCCTCTGAACGGTATGGAACTTACTTCCTGCAGATTGCTGTTGTTTCTACCACACCATGGGATTCGTACCTGATCCACACGCGTATATGGACATATCCACCAAATGCCATTATCGGCCCCACTCTCTTTAGGATACCTGCAGAAGAGGTCTTCTTCTTCGTTATCCAAACCTACAATACCTCTCTCCTCTACCTACTTCTTAGCAAGCCTACATTCCATTCAGTCTTTCTCAGAGGACAGAAACTGCTCAATGGCGGAAGAAGACTGCGGCAGTGGAGATGGCTTGGTATCTTGGCAATAATCGGTGGCATTTCCACTGGCGTGGGACTGATTTTGAAAAAGGGGGAAGGCCTTTACATGGGCTTAATACTTGCATGGGCTGGTCCGTTTGTCTTGCTGCTTTGGTAAGACGGACGGTTTCCAAGTTTTGGAATGTGTGCTAATACGCGCCAGGAGTCTTGCATATCAATTAATATTGGAGCTTCCGCTCAGCAATACCCTAGTACCTATCGTTCTGCCCACTCTGTATCTATGGATCGTCGACACTCTGGCATTGAGACGAGGGACATGGGTCATCGAGTCGGGTACTAAGCTTGGATGGCACCTTTGGGAAGGACTTGAGATCGAGTATGTATCTAATGCAAAATTCATTTGGCACTTGCTAACATGATTACAGAGAGGCTGTGTTCTTCCTAGTGACGAACGTGCTCATCGTCTTCGGTTTAGTCGCGTTTGACAACGCTTACGCCATCCTACAAACGTTTCCTACCATCTTTCCAACGGTTACCCCTCTCCCCTCGCCAGTTCTACTTATTCGAGCATTGCTTGTTCCTACGAGCGCCTACGACGATTATCGGATAGAGGGACTGCAACAGGCTTTAGCACGGCTCAGAGCGAAGAGTCGAAGCTTCTACCTCGCTAGTGGAGTTTTCCAAGGTAGACTTCGGATAGATCTCGTAGTACTCTACTCTTTTTGCCGTGTTGCGGACGATCTAGTCGACGATGCTGCTTCAGTGAAGGAGGCTAGGCATTGGATTGTAAAGCTAAACGAATACCTGGACATCAGCTATGGAAAGGACCCTGACGTCAAGCATGCGGCTCTAGACCAGTTCATCGCTTCGACGTTCCCAGCTTTCGCTCAAGCTACGCTTACCTTTCTCCCAACGGCTTATCTCTCTCCACAACCTCTCTACGATCTTTTAAAAGGCTTCGAAACCGATCTCCTCTTCGGCTCCAGTATTCCCTCTCCCATACACGACCAGCCTACCCTCCAGCTTTATGGTGCTCGTGTTGCAGGTACCGTTGCTGAAGCTTGCTTGGAACTCGTCTTTCATCACACAAGAACAAATGTACCAGAAAACCAGCGAAAACGCATTGCTCAGGCTGGAGGTCGTATGGGGATTGCCTTACAATATGTGAACATTGCACGCGACATCTCCGTCGATGCTTCCAATGGACGTGTCTATCTTCCCACGACCTGGCTGGAGGAGGAGGGGTTGACACCCAAGGATGTCATCAAGGATCCCATCAGTCCTAAAGCTGAGGTCCTACGCCAGCGGCTCCTGGACAGCGCCATGACTATCTATCACGAAGCCAAAGCTGCCATCGAAGAACTACCACAGGAAGCCCGTGGACCGATGCGGGTCGCAGTCGAGAGCTACGTCGAGATCGGTCGAGTGCTCAGGGAGCCAGGATACGAGCTCAAAGCTGGTAGAGCCACAGTACCGAAGCTGAGAAGACTGAGAGTTGCCTGGAAGGCCTTGAACCAAAAGTAATGCCAGCTGTACCAAGAATGGCGCTAAGGTTTCGATTTCATGCATGTAACGCGGTTGTAAATAATGTTCAAGATACCACTTTGTCCTATAGCTGTATTGGGCTATTGCCCTGATAATAGGTCTGTACATAGAAAATTGACCTTTTCACTCGAGTCCCCTCGGGGGTTCCTACTGGTTATTGAAAATGTTTCTCAGTTATGTAAAATATGTTGAGGTCATGTCTGCGCAGGCATGTGAAAAGCAGTCCAAGTGTTTGTGATGGGCCAGCAAGTTCACATTTCACATGATATCTTCTTTTCTATGCTACTACAAGTTTATTTGACAATACTTACATATCGTACTCTCCAACCCATCTAAAACTCTCTTACTACGTCAAAACTGCAGTCAAAGCTTCGAGCAGTCAAAGCTTTGAGCACTTGAGTACCAGCATAGCTTAGACCCCAAAGTTCGAGTCCCGCTTCCATCACCACCACTATCAGCTAGGATCTGCTAGGATGGCATACGATTCAGGAAAAGTTCGCGGTGACCATTGAAAATCCGCCGTCATCGCATTTACCCACTGTGAAAGTTTACGTATCATGTTCACGTTCTCACGGAATGAGGAGTCCCCTAGCTGTTTTGGAAGTCACATTATCGCCTCCTAATTCGACCTACCAACGACAGACCCAGGCGAGACGTTTCCCAATAGTCAGTCTAGAAGCAATGCTATATGGACATCAATAGCGCGAGTGTGGGAGGCTTGCGCTAGAAGCTCTTTGATCAGAAGACCAGATGTTGTGGTTGACATGTTCCCGAAAAAATGGCCGGGCGAAGAGGAGCAGGCAGACTTTAAGATTATGATGGCAAACGTGGACTATAATAACTGGGTGAAAAATCTACTGCCGTTGGAAAGTATGTTCGAAGCCGACGCAGACGGTTTACCAGCGTTTCCCACCATTGATTAAGCAGACCTGATCAATGCCGGCGTACCTATAACACTAGGAAGAGGTGAATCGGAAGTGGTCCAACTACCAGGGGACCGCGACTTATTCTATGTCTTCAAAGGCGTTACCTTAGCCTCCGCATTAATAGACGGTACAACCGATTATGCAAAATGGTTATTCTACAATGAAAAAAACATAGTGCTTGATATGCCACCTCACCCCAACATCAAGGGCCCACCCGAATACTCGTCACAACCACACGCTAAGAGCCGAAGCGAGAATCTGTCATCTGCGGCACCCTCTACCCTTTCATGAAGAACGGAAGCCTAGCGGACGCCATCAAGAAACAGTCAAAGCTACCTAAACCAACCTGGTCATTACACCAACTGGCGAAATGGTGTTCCCAACTCGCTTCCGCGGTCGAGCATTCGCATTTCGAGGCTGGGACATACCACATGGATCTCAAGCCATCCAACATCCTGCTTGACGATAATGAGGATCTCATCGTGATAGACTGGGAACAGAGTGGTGCTACGATATACATGCGTGCACCTGAAATCAATTACACTATGCATATTAAAGAAAGTGAAAGACTCGTCAATGTCGAAGATATTAATCTACAAACCCTACAAAACACCCCCGATCCCGGACTCAGGAGACAACATGATAACATGGAATCACGAGTGCCCAAAAGCTGTTGAGAAAGCAGAAGTGTACGCGCTTGGAAAAACTATGTGGATGCTTTTGGCGCGCATTGCCGAAGGTCAAGCTTACCATACTTGGCAGAAAATTCCGGAAAAGATTCTCTGGAGAACGAAGAGCCAGCATGATGTGCCGCAGGATTAGAAGGACGTTATAAGGAGATGTGTATACGAAATTCCGAATAAGAGGGTTGACTCAAAAGAGTTGACGGACTTCTGCGAGATAACGGAGAGGAGGTTGAAGAAGGAGAGGGAGCATTGGGAGAAAATAAAGGGGATGTCGAAAATTTAAGGAGATAGAGGACATAATAATGATAAAGCTGGAGACTGTAGCACTATCGTAGGTTTACCGTATCAACGCTCAAGCAGATGGATATTCCCCATAGCCAAAGCAAAAGTCTGTAACATCTCCCCCCCCCCAAGTATCCCAACCAACCAGCCAACACCTACTACGTAGCGACTTCTCATCATCTCTCCCCCCCAGCCCGCCCCAAGCATCCATCCATCCCCAGGAACCCCTCCCGCTCACCTCTCTCTAATTTACCGCTCCAAAAAGCTTCCCCCCAAACCCGAAAAGATTAAAAAAAAAAAAAGGGCTCGGGCCGCGATTCGAACGCGGGGCCTCTCGCATTTTCGTTTGAAAGAACTCAGGGTTTTGAGTGCCCTAAGCGAGAATCATACCACTAGACCACTCGAGCTTGAGGGGGTGGAAGGGTATTTGGGTTATTATTATGAAATTATGGGAAGGGAAGGGGGAAATGAAGGGGGAATGGGTTCAATTGGGTGGATGATTTGGATGGGAGAGGGGTGGTAGGGTTGAAGGGATAAGGGGGTGGTTATGAGATTGTTGGGGTGGATGGATGGGAGGTGAAGAATTGATGGATTTAGTGGGTGGGATGGGATTTGTTATGAGGGTTATGGGGTTGGGTGAGATGGATGTAGAGGTTTGGGTTTGAGTGGGCAAGGTATGGGTTTAAGGAATGACTTTGCATGGCTACATGAGTAGCTTTCAATCGACTATTAAGAATTTTTAGATTTTAATCGTGGATGCTGTGTCCAGACGCCTTTGATAGTGGAACAACGAGCGCTAGAGAGCAGGGGGTATTGGGTATTATGTTCAGTACGATTTTCCATAGCCATCACCTCGTCCACCCTACGTCTCCCTTTACCATGATGAGTGAATTAGACGGTGGTGGAAACACCAGTGGTGGTGGCGGTGTTGCCATCAGTCACGCCGTGGTGGTGGTGACCGTTGCCGGTCAAGTCCTTCTCGGTCTTGCGCTCGAGTCCTCCGGGCATTGGGTCGTCGAAGTCGCGGATGTGGACTATTCAGAGATCAGTACATGTCACTCATCGTATATACGGGTAAACTTACGGCCAAGTCGTGCCGGCTCAATACCACGGTGACCCCAGAGGAGGAGAGCACCGAACACGGGCTTCGCCATGATGTCCAAGATACCGTAGAAGACGGCCTCGGAATCTGGCGAGATGAGATTTCCGCCCTCACAGATTCCCCATGCGATTGGGTACAGGAACCAGAGGAAAATGGTCCATACACCGCAGATGAGGTAGGTCTTGTGAACGTCGGGACCGATGGCCAGGGCGTGCTTGCGCGCTGTCCAGGTTACGGTGTAGGCAACCCAGAGGAATGCGACGCAGCCGAATACGAAGTAGCCCCACTATACGCATGTTAGTACTGACACAGTGTCTAGAGGCTTCGGTTGAATGCGTACCTTGTAGCTTGAAGTTACCAAAGCGCCGACCAAACCGGTGATGATCATAATCTCATCGATGAGCAGGGTGTACAAGATTGTAGGCCATGGCATGCCGGCGGTGAGAAGTAAGTCCAATAGCAGAAGTGGTGTGGTGATGACCCTGAATGTATTGATGAGCCCAGTCATCATTCGTTGTAGCGAGAGTGAACATACCAGTCAATATATCGAACATAGAAGATCTCACGAAGATTCCCAGCAACCAGGTGGTTATTAGGTCGAATGAACTCCGGCTTGATACCTGTCTCTCCCAAGTCCGCACCCATGGTGAAGTAGGCGATGGCTGCGACCATGGTGATGGCGGCAGTGATGTAGTGGAAGACACGATGGGAGCGAGGCTTGGTGAATGAGAGACCAGCAAAGGCCAAGGTTGCGACAAACATCACCGCGCAGACAGCCTGGATAGACATCAGTTTGAGCCTCATAATGTAAGGCGAACGGACATACAAAGTACCAGTCGGAGCCATGAGTGGTGATGGCAATGTCTGATTTCGCTCCATTAACGAAGTGGTCGCCGTTGGCGTGGATCGCGTCGTTTGATCTCTTGGTGAGATCCATTGCAGCTGTTGGTATGCTGTATCAGTGTACGGATGCGGTAGGGTATTGTTGTTGTTGATGAAGAGAAATTATTTGGTAGGGCGATGTTTGTATATGAGCAGACGCTAGTGGGTAAAGCTCATTTCTGTGGCATGACATAGCAGGGTCCCATCATTGCATCACACAATCCTCACTCGCCCACCGCATGCATAACTCACTAAGCAAACGTAGCTTTCAGCAAACCATTGCCGAACCCAATCCATGGTCACGCTTTTCTTTCAGCTTATCAATAATGACAAGCTTGATGCTCATCTCTGCACTGCGGAAGTGCGGAACCGTTGCCAATCAATGCCTCTGTCCGTGGCATCCGACGTGTTCTTGCTGTCCTCGTGCTGTCCCCTGTAGGCTGTAGGAGCCTTCGCGCCCTGCTTCGTGCCCCCCCTGTAGCTCATTTGCCTCTTCATTCCGGAATTCACAGGAATGCTATAGCTCCATATCAGAAATCAAACCCGCTTGTTGCCGCTCTTCTGCTCTCATTCTTCACAGCGCCACCTGTATTATTATTATTCCAGCTATTGGACTCATCAGGATGAAATCACCATCGACCGTAGCAGGTTTAGCGGCTGACAGTCCGATATGCAAGTGCCACAGCTTGATCCCTGTCTCGGCGGCCTTTTGACCGAGATCTGCGGCCTTAAAGCGGATGCTTGATTGCATTACCTTACCTTTTGCGATCGGACGCCGCTTTTACCCAGACCCTGTTTTCATTTCGCCAATCGCGACAGAATCTCGTGATACGCATAAACAGTCTGATCGCATTCTGCCACCACCAGTCAAGAAAGCGACTTTTGACAACGTCACAACGTCCATCACCATCGAGCAAACACGTCATGGCAACATACTGAGTCAACGGCAACTCCTTCCCCCCAAAGATTTGCGTACACGATTTATTTGCACATGGTCATGGGACTTGCCCCGCTCTCAAAAATATGCACTTCGAGAAAATCAAAAATGCACTTTCGCTGATCACACAGCAGTAGTCGGGCCTAGCTTCCTGATGCTGCTTCTCCTTCGATTTTGACAGGTCCAATCGAGCGAATGAAGGGAGAGATGTCCAAAGCCGGCGTCCGTCAAGTTCCGAAGCGCAAACTTGGCAGAGAAATTAAGCTCTCCTAATCCGATTATGGCTTCAACTCTGTTGAGACCCTATACGCCAGCCGCCAGCGACCTGTGTCAAGCTTGCTGCTGGTCTAAGCGAGGGTGCATTCGCTTTGACTCGGACGGGGAAACAAGCTTTGGGATGCAGCTCATCTCGAACAAGCCTTCTGCCAAGGATGTTCCACATACAGACCCGTTCGCTTGGACTTTTTGAGCTTCAGTTTCGGCATAAAGTTTGAAGCAGCGCTGTATCATCTCCCTTTCGAGGATGGAACGATGTACGCCAAGTTACAGAGCAGGGCTAGGACCATGTTGGGGCCCCTGCTGAAACATCCTCTGTGCTATGGAAGGGCAGGCCAGTGGCCCTGACAGCGCGTAGCCAGATGTCGAGAGCAATCAAGGTTCTTGAGTTGCTAACGGGTATTGTGTGATTGAACATTGCAAGCTGGTTTCAAAGCATGCAATAGACATACTTCCATTAGCTGGAGATACAGCCTTGGCAAGGATTGACGAGAAAGCCAACACTTTACCTCTACGGACAAGGAATATGATTTCATACCATGGGTCAATTCTGGTCCTTCTATGTTCATTCATACGTATCATATATGTACCTAGAATACATATCAAACACCACACTACAACCTCATCTGAAGTAGAGATTATTGACCACCTATATCAGTTACCGCCAGATTCCCTCCCCTAAGCCTTCAAGAGCATCAAATCTATAACCCACCATAACGATGATACAAGTCAGCAAAAGCAATGCAATGTGAAAGTTCGACAACAAAGGCAGTGCATGCATCTTGTCAATTTCCTTGACCTCGCGCTTCCCGGTCCCTTTAGTCCTCGCATTCGTGCTCCAAGGCGCCTCCATCCCAAAAACTCCAAGGACCTGCTCACTAGTTACCTTACTCCCGGCAAGACAGATTGGTACGCCTGTCCCCGGATGCGTAGAGGCGCCGACAAAGTGCAGCTTGTCAATACTGGCATGTCTTGTAGACGGTCTGAAGCATAGAACGTTGAAGAAACTGTGGCTCAACCCTAAAATTGCCCCTTTATCAAGGTTGAACACGTCTTTCCAACTCTGTGGCGTATTGGCAATCTCCTTTAGTAGTGCTCCTTGCAAGTCGCGAGCTCCAGTACGCGCTTCAATGGTCGAAAATACAGTTTCGCGAGCTTTCGTAACCATGGCGTCCCAGTCTTGTTTACTATCAATCTTGATGCCTGAGCCTTCTTTCTCGTCGAGAAGATGGCCGACGGGTACCAGGACGACTATGGCATCTTTGCCTACTGGTGCAGCTGTGGGATCGATTCTAGATGGAACATTAACGTAGAATGATGGCTGGGTGGGTATCAGTTGCTTCTTGAAAATATCATCGAAAGATTCGCGGTAGTCATCGGCGAGGAAAATGTTATGAGTCGTGAGCTCCGGTATCTGCCGATTCATGGCCCAGTAAAACGATATCGAGCTGCAGCTTGCGGGCCGTTTCTGCAGGGACGTGGCTTTTGAGGAAGGGGGAAGAAGGTTGTTGTACGCGTAGACTAGGTCGGCATTTATAATTACGACGTCTGCGGATATAGATTCGCCGGACGGTAGAGTGACGCCCGTTGCACGGCAGCCATTAGGTGAAAGTTGGACTGAGGATACAGGTGTGGAGAGGCGGTACGTGACGCCGTAGCGCTCGCCCACTCGGACAAGAGCGGCGATTACGCTGTGGAAGCCGCCTTTAGGGTACCATATTCCTTCGGCGAGCTCGGTGTATTGGAGCAGGGAATAAGTGCCTGGCGCATCAAAGGGAGACATTCCCATGTACATGCTTCCAAAAGTAAAGACACGCCGTAATCGCTCAGTCCAGAAGTATTTAGAGGCACGGGAATAGATACTTTCGAAAGGATGTAGCTCGAGAAGGTGCCGTAGGAACGATGGTCGGGCCATTGAGAAAAGGGACGTGAAGTTCTTCTTGAGAACATGAGTGACACTGAGCTCATAGTGCCTGTGAGCTTCTTGCAAGAAGCCAAGGTAGCGTTCGAAACCATCTTTGCCTTCCCACTTCTCTACTTCCTCTTTCATCCGGGATACATCTGTCGAGAGTTCGAAGGACTCGCCATCACTGAACCAGAGGTTGTAGTTCGGCTCACACTTCATGAGCTCTACGCCTTCTGCTTCAAGGGAGGTATCGAGGTCGTAGAAAGCTTCGCGGAAGAGGTGGGGGAGCAGGAGGAGGGAGGGGCCTTGGTCGAAGCGCTAATCCTGATGTCAGATCTTGGTTGAGCACGGAGAGGGGAAGACTCACATAGCCGTCATGGTGTATCAAGGAACATCTTCCACCCGTAAAGTCATTCTTCTCGAAGACTGTGACCTTGAAGCCAGCTTTTGCAAGTCGGGCCGCTGTTGCAACGCCGCCAACGCCGGCACCTGGGAGAGCGCTGGATCAGTCACCGGTCGATTGCAGAGAACGAGTAGACGAGCATACCTACAACGATTGCAGTCTTCTGGCTGGGCTTCTCACTCATGACAAAGTTGGTGACACTATGAAAGCTCTACATACCGTACTAGAAGGCGTAGACGTTCAGAGGATGTCCGCCCCCAAGCATCATGACGATTGCAAGCGATTAGTGGCGGCTTCGGGAACAGCCTTGGCCTAGAGCCACTAAAGTTTCTGGCCATCCTCCGGCATGTCCGGGTCATCACGCCTCAATTCAAGGGCCTCCGAACGCACCCTCAGGCTTTTGCGCTGCACTCTGTTAGGCTTTCCGGTCTTTGATCTCACACGATGTCGAGATTCCCTTGTAGGCGTCATGGCTAGACTTACCTTGAGTCTGCAGGTGCACGCAATGACGGGACGAAAATGAATAATGATAGGTGGTTTAGTAAGGATAACCTTCTTCTAGTCCGCCTACCTAAGCTCCTGCAGCTTGCTGCGTTCGATTTCCCATCTATTTCTCCTATCAGTTGTACGAGTTTCAACTGATGCAATACACTACATAAATTTTTGGCACTTTCGTCTGCAGGATGGATCTTCCTGTCCTAGCGGTACACTTTTACGTGCAAGGTGTGCTCGATTTGCCGCTAAATCTATACCACCAGAAAGAATGGAAATGATGGGTCATAGTATTAGAATGCCGGTAGTACCGAACGATTCGAATACAGAAGGGGATATTTGAATTTGAAGACAATCAGATGATATTACAAGTCAAGCACGTCTGGTCAATAGAATCAAAGAATCCACTCGACTTCATCGTCGTTCTTCAAGCTTAATGCGTCCGGCTGCGTCAGGAGACTATCCGATATGGGAACCTAGGGTTGACAAAATCCGCCCAGAAAGAAGCCAGCAAAACCGTCTACTAAGTCCTTCGTTACGGAGCATGACGACTACGGATTCCAAACCTCATTGAAGGTGAATGGCCATGCATGGCGGAATCTGTCCGAAACTGCAAGACTCTTCACAGTAGCTGGTACTGTGTCTTCCAACCGGAAAGCTATGAAAGTGTATGTGGAATTTAAATACGTGATCGCTACGATCAGCATTATCTTGACTGAGTGTGAATATCATGTTGGCTTGCGTTTCCATTCAGTAAGTCCAATCACTTGACCTTCTTTACCAGCTCGAAATCATAGACCCGGCGTTGTGTTACTTTCTTCACCACTCGGCGGTGGCAACACTGACAGGTCCGACAAGATCTTGAACGACGATGGGTGAAGCGATTGACTTTCTTCATTCTGAAAATTGACATCATTCTGAGATGACCTCCGATCATGCTTAAGATCTACACAGGCCGCATTTGCAACAGATCAGCCAAACGCGCAGACTGGGTAGCTGTGAAGGGTGCATATACGTAACACCTCAATCTTCCGGCTGAGGTGACGGATTCGACAGACAAATCCTATTTCCCCTCCATGCCCAGCCATTCATTGCCTGATTCGTTGCTCGAGACCGCAATTTAAAGGTACGTTCATGACAAAATTCAATAAAGTACGGCTATTCACTATATAGTTCATTGTCTATTGTGGGTGAATCACTGTGGATTAAGGGGTGAAACGGACTTTTGCCGCGCGTTGGTTGATGTTGATCGCTGCCTTCTTCATCTATGTTGCACTGCATTGATGGACATTCATCTCTCAAAGAAGAACCTTGCATTGTGAAGTGTTCACATATCATGGATCGGAGTTGATATCCTCACGCTTCGCTGAGAACGCTGTTCGTTCCCTGCAGTTCATTTCCCAGCAGTGACGCTGTGTTACTGCTGCGTGCATCCCAAGTATTGAAAGGATCTTTCTGGCGTCCGTCTATACTTAAACGCTCATCTCTCCTCCTTTCTTCTATCTTCTCTACATAAATCAAGTGCCATGTCTTCCAAGCCTTCCTCGCTCCTGGGCACATACTGTCTCGGCATATCTCCATCTTCCCAACTTCAACCTTCTACTCTCAGTCAACTTCCGCTATTATAACTCTTCCTTCACTATTGCCATCGAAGCATCGTATCCTTCGTACTCCTTACTTTTCCTGCCATGCTGTTTGGGCTTCGCCCCAATCCACTAACATTTCGAAAGGCGATAGCATCTTACATATATATCAATCAAAATTGTAAGTACTCCATGTCCTCGTCACTGACCTCGCTAAGATGCGAAGCAGCTACAACCTACCGATCGGCAATCTCCGTACACGTCGATGAGTCTCCTTCGCCGAAGGCAAAGCACAATGACCTTGGTCAAGGTGGTGAGGGTGGAAACCGGGGAAGAGGCAAAAGTGAAGGGGGCCGGGGCCGAGGCAGCCGTGGAAGGGCTGGCAAGTGTGAGGCTGGAATGAAGCGCCTGCGCAAAGACGGTGGCATCACCAAGAAGCTCATGGTTGACACTAAGGTGAAGCGGCCGGTCTTGGACGTCCTGCGCATTCCGCCAACTATTACCTCCAACGAGCTGCACATGGGACTGGAAGCGCTCGCGATAGACACACCCTCAACTACAGCACCCATTCAACGGCGATTACCAAATTGAGGCCTGACATTATGTGGCCGCTGCGCCGGTACATGACCTTAAGATTCATAGAGGTTCATACCCGAAGCAAGCCCGGGGAATGTCAATGCAACGTCGATCAACCAGAGATCTGGACGCTGAACGTGGTGACATCCTGCATTGCGCCGCCCGAGAGTCTATTGGAGGTCGATCATACGGTCAAGACACTATGCGCAACGCAGCAATTGGAGCAGAACACAGAAGAGGCAGAGCATTTGAACGTCCTGGAGTCCTACTGTTCCGACTTCATCCAAGCCAGAGTGATGACGGAAAGATAAAGCATCAAGAAAGGCCCCACCCTACATACATATACACGAAGTAGTCTGCCAACTAGCCTGGAACGTATGGGCTTGGGAAAACAGATGTCGTGGAGTACCGATGACCATGGTACATGCTATCGACTCTCCAAGAGCAAGAAGCCAGAAACCTCGTTGCCTATAATCCTAGTGTTTTCAAGTATATATCAGAAGACGAAACCGGCAAGCAGAGGCCGCAGGACTCTCAACTGTGCTTACAACCTTGAAGCCGGGGGGGGGGCCGGCGATCAGGGCGGCCACAATCCAAATGGCTTGATCGACCTAACAATCGATGACAAACCACAGGACCAGGCCACAACGAAACATCAGCTACTCGAAAATACAGTAAAGAAGGCAGAGAGTGCGGCGCTAAAGGCCAAATTCATTGACGCTCTGGTCGAACGAATCCAGATTTGCTTTGCCGGCGCCAGGATCGCACATGAGGACGTAGCGGCCAAATGCAACATAGCAACCGAAGATGACACGGAAGGAAAGTGATCCGACAGGTGGAACAGATACAGAAGACAGTGGAAAACACCCGGAGGAAAAAACTATTCTGGCTTCATCAAAGCCAGGGTGATAACGGAAAGATGAAGCACGAAGAGAGGCGAGGCCCTACATATATACATAAAGAAATCCACCAACCAGACTAGAACGCAGGGCTTGGGAAAACAAACGTCGTGAAGTGCCAACAACAATGGTATATACTATCGAGCCTCCTCTACAACAAGCCAAAGACCTCATCACCCACCAATCCCAGTCTCTCCGAAAATATATATAAAAACCGTTATCGGGCTGGGCGGAGGCGGCAAAACTCACCCCAGCACAAGGACCCGACCTAGTGCAACTTAGCACTGACATCGCCAAGCACTTCCGTTCCCAAATCAGCATCTTCATCCTTCTTCGTCATTCCAGATACCGTGGGCAGTTCCTCCCGAGAAGGTGCTATTCAATGGACAGCATCGTCGCCCAAGTCGCTACCCCAGCCCCACAAGCACAAGATCTAGTAGAACAGCGTTCGGAAGGCAAACTTGACCAATGGTGCCGTGTTCCGGTCATTCGATAGTCACACCATTTATCAAGAGCGAGGAGAGGGCTTCCTTGGCGATCGTGCTGGGCCAATTCCGCTTTGGTGGAGAGATGCTAGAATGGGGTATTCCCACACACCAACGTACACATCGCAGGAACCGATTGGGCTGGCTAGCAAGCATTGGAAAGGATGTGGAGTAGCTAGTGCCCTACAATGAGATGTTATCCGAAATTTCCGACCTTTCTATCGAACACATCAATACCGCCGACACGGCACGACTACAGCAGTCGCCCCCAATGAGTTCCGCCCCTTCAAAGATAAGGTTGACTATCTCTGAGTGTGATTGGCGAGGAAATTCGATGATAGGAGATTTCACTAGTGCCGGTTTCGGATGGGAGTGTTGGGATGTTGGTGGATGAGGCCTGCACCTTAGGCTTTGGGGTTCGAATTGTCAGGGCCAAGATAGAAAGTCTCTGCGTGGAATTTCAGCTAGTAGAACAAGTAATGCAACTGCTATTGTTCGCCGCTGATACGGCGCGTTATTCGTTCCAAGGAGATCACTATATCTTAAAGGGTTATGGTTTCCATTGGCGTTGGATTCTGTGACGCGTTCAGGGGCGGGGAAAGGTATGAGATGGTGAGGAGTTCCAGTGGGTAGTGTGATAGACGCCATGTTAAAAAGAGGTCGATGTATGAATGACACCTTGCACCCTAACATCGTATCATCTCCCCACACCCCAGCCATGAGATGGTGAGGAGTTCCAGTGGGTAGTGTGATGGACGCCATGTAAAAATAGGTCGATGTATGAATGACACTTCGCACCCTAACATCGTCCCATCTCCCCACACCCCAGCCACGAGAAAAACCTTCCACAACAACACAGCCCCTTCATCAAACATACACTGATCCCCTCTCAAAAAACAACGAATACATCATACACTATCTCCCTCTTCTCACGTTTCCTTTCCTTTCTGCAACTATATCGTTATATCTCCGCACACTCGAGCTGTGGAACATACACAAGACATTCAGTCTACCAAGCATCCAAACCCAGTATCAGACTCAATAGACTCTAAACGACGCTACATCAAGCAGAGTAAACGCAATTAACCGCTATTCAGTACCAAGGCGATTACATATCCAACATGTTCAAGAGAGGAAAGGAAGATTTCCAAGAGGATATAGTAATGCCCAAGCTACTATCAACATTCCTAGCCCCATACCAATCACACTCCACCAACTCCCCACCCGCACACCCAAATCGGATTTATATATACTCACCCGCAGAACACGTCTACTCTTCCTGTTCCTACACTTCCCTGACGCGAAAAAAACATAATCCTCGGGCGAATTCTTCGTTCTCGGTTTACCTCGCAGAACAGAAAATAGAAGAAGGGTTTGGCGTGAGCAGTGATGGATGTTGGAGGATTGAGAGTTGTGTTTGGGAAGTAGATTTATTGGGAGGAATGAGGGTGAGGGTGGAGGGGGGAAAGTGTTAGTGGTATAGGGTTTTTGTGTTTGAAGGGAGGGAAGAGAGTGGGGGTGTGAGACTCAGGGAGAGATAGGCATTCTGCTCAAGTAGGTGCGAAGTCAAAAAGGTGGGGAGGATTGGGCCTCTAGAGTGGGATTTAGAGGGCACTCATGGTACAATGTAGCTAAATAATTTTATGCTATTATTCATGACTCTTTTGTTATTTGGGACAGCTAGTACTGTTGCAAGTAAGCAAAACCTGAAGACTTATTGGTCTTAGTATCGTACACTTCCAATACGCACAGCTAGACCGGCGGCCCGATAACTTTGAGCGGATGTGCCTCAGTATTGAAGACCCATTGATTTTCGCAGTCATTGTTGACTTGGAACGGCGCATCCTGGCTCTACGTCAGCAGTCGAAACGCATTGGGATTGCTGCATTATGGGAGTACTTACTGGTGCATGTATCAAATACGAGTACTTCATGACTTCCGCGAACAAGAAGCTCTCTTGGACGTTATCGAATGAGCCACCGTTGGCTGCATTGACATCTGAGATCGCTGAGAAGCCGTTGTTGACTCTTGTTGTTGCGTTGATGGCGACGAAGGCATCCCATGCCCAGTCTTGGTACATAGTGTTACCTGTGGTCTTTGATTAGAGGCCCGTAAGACTAAGTGAAAATAGACCCTGCTACTTACCAGTGATGCGATAGGCGTAGTAGTAGCTCTCTATGACTTCCGGCCTTAGATCGTAAAACGAGTTGGTGATGTAAAACCCATTGGCGTTGTAGAAGGCCTCATTACTTGCGTCCACACCGGAGGTATCCCAGCTGAATGCCTCAGGCCCAATTCGCGTCAAAGTGGAGGTGTATGTATCATGGCATCCATTCACGAGCGCAAGGCCGAAGTCAATGTAATCCTGTCGTTTGAGGACGGATCCACCGAGAAGGAAATTGCCGCCGTCAAAGCAAGTCAAATGTTGCGATGCGTTGACAAACGTGGTATTCACATAGCTTGCTAGGAACGTGAGATCAGGGCGCGATGACGGATTCGAAGCTAGGTATTTCATCGTCGAGTTGGCAGCTAGTACCCATCGATCACGGTAGATACCGAAGCGAGACGAATCGTAGACGTACATCTTGATGAGGTACTCATAGAAACTGTCGTCACCGCCATTCCATCCGCCAGTTGCGTCGAGGAATGCACCATCGGAAATACTGATAGTACTGCCCACAAGACCTGGGAACGGTTCATTGTAAGTGGGCTCCGGATTCAAGAGGTACGACTCCGCTTTCTGCGCAAGAGCGCCGTATGTGCCATTACCGGTAAGATCTGAAAGATGTTGCCACTCTAAGACAAGGGTTCCGATAGTTGCGAGAGAGTTGACACTCTCTCTATCAGTTGTCCGACTGTTGAGATAGATATTGTTTGATGGAATGCCAGTTGGGGAATCAAATGCGAAACTCAAGCTATCGGCAAGGCTTTGGCTCTGAGTGAGTAAGGCTTGGATGTTCGGAACGCTCCCTGTTACGTTTAAGATCCCCTCGCCGAGAAGAGAGTATCCTGACAGCATCCCTGCAAGATAGCGGATTGTCGTTTCGAAGAGGCTGACCGACGTAGCCGATGTTGTGAAGTCTATGGTGGGGATGTAGTCGAGGATGTCGGTAACAATGTCCTGAATCTCCATCACCAATGCCGTGCTGAGGGCATCAACGGCACTCGCGCCCCAATTGTTTCTCGGATTCAGACAAGTGTTGGTAACAGGTTCGAGCTCATCTTGGCCCTTGCATTTCGAAAAGTAGCCATTCCAAGCGAATGTAAAGGCATCCTTGACAGCGTTCGCTCTCTCTTGCTCAAGGGTCGTGTTGGCTGCACGGCTCTGTAATCCTCGAACCCCACGGTCTCTTGAAGCAAGATATTCATATTGGGTTGATCCCGGTTGGGGTAGTGCTAGCCCGCAAACATGATATAGCACCGTAGCAGCTACGTAAAGAGAAGGTAGACGCATCTTTAGATCTGTTCGAGGTGAAGACAAGTATGGCAGTCTGTCCAATACCTTGGAAATTGATCTAAAGGGAGTAGACAACGAGGAGGAAATATCGAAAGACCCTGAAATGCTCCCCTTGAGTTTTAGCACAGCGTGCAGATGCAGTGTTGGCACACCCTACAGGGGCAGTGTCACACAGGCTTACCACATGAAACTCCACATCGCGGGGCAAGGAGCTTCCCCAGTGAGGGGTAGCGCCATCTCATGACTTGATTTCCCAGGCACAGCCGGACTTACACGGTCATTCATAGCGGCCCAGTGAACAGTGAATGTTCTTCGCCGCACTGTCGCCGTTCCACTGCCACAGAGTCGCCTCCTTGACACCTAGACCATTTGCCTGAGGTCCGGTGATGTTCGGGGCCTAGTTATGTAGGGAATGTGCGTCATGTGGAGAGTAGGAGAATGACGCATCTGGTGATACGTGGTGACGGAGGACGTTTTGACCTGCTAGATCCGACTAGTGTCTACGGGTCCGTTCCGCCTCTACTGCAGCTTCTGTCTTGCCATTCGTGGACCATGATGAACAACATTGAGAGACATATGTCACAGCATTGAGGTTAGGTAGTGTCGGAAAGGTCTTGGAGGAAAGACGTGCCAAATGATTAGCTTCTCCCGCTTGCCAAATTCAACGGCACTAGCCGCCTTTGCCTTTTCCTTATCCTAGAGTCTCCCATGGACAGGAACGCTCGCTATATCCATAAGTGGCAATTGAATTGGCAACCCATCGCGCAAGGACTACGCCCAAATGCACCAGCACTGCACTGTCCCGAGTTACTGTCCCAATATTGTTATGCGTACTCAAAGCCAATAGGCGAGCTCAACGAGTCCCCAAGTAGTGAGATTGGTGGCTTCTCAAGCGACGAGGTCGATTTTGGTGCCTGGTGGTGTTCTGAGGCTGCGCTTAAAGTCTTGGAGCCAGTTGATAGTGACATCCAGCATGCAGGCGAGACATCTAAAAGCTAAGACTGGATAGATGCTCCAATCTAGCTCCTGAGAAAGACACTGATCTTAGCAGCCGAGTCAGCATTGAAGAGCTATCTGTACCAGAGGCACCACCCTTTTTTGGTCCAGGAAAAGAGCGCGCTCAAGATTCGATTGCATGTTCTTAGTCGAATTAGCCCCTTATATTGCTCAAGGTCCGCTGAAAAGTGAAGTTCTCTTCGAGTATTGGGTTGATGCTCAAACAAAGTGCCTAAGGGATGTTGTATGTGCAAGTAAGCGCTTCTAGAGCAGAAGTGGTGTTTAAGGCAGTCATGGTGTGATTACATGTTTGCTGTTTCGGCGTTTCAAATCTTGCAGACCCGCCCATCTGTTTCCAGATCTAGAACGGCTTTCGTGATGAAAGATGTTGAGACTTAGACGTAACTGACAGATTGAGAGCTGAGTGATGATCATTTTTTCAAAGATTGGGGCAGGGAATGGCTGATGTGGTACCCCTCAATACTTGTATGCAGCATAAAATTTTCGTATCTCGAGAGACATGCCGTCGACTTCCAGCTTGATGCTAAACAATAGCGTCTTGTTCGCAGCTCGATTCTTAGTTGAGTTCCATGACTTAGCGGCTGCGATAGTGATTGAGTTGGCCAAAAGGGACCAGAAGCTAGGGTGAGAGCTGTGCTTTGGGCACTTGGTATGAGTAATAGACAGGAGAACATGGTGGAAAGCACTCCACTCCGGAGAATGACTACGAATTAGTCGATCATCCATGCATTCATTTTGACCCTTCCCCTAGGCTATCTGGAAAGGAATAGATAGAATAATAATAAGGCATGTGCGGGAACATTGCGCTATATACAAATCCATGTTAGTCCAGACGATGATATGCCCGCTACTTACACACAATGCACCAGATTATTCTACAATATATATATGCAAGCGCTCAGTTCTCCACCTCATGAATGACATCATCTTACAACAGCGCGAGCACCGAAGCCAACATAACAATGAGGCCAAGTACACTAGTACTGGTCTTAGACGCAGCACCCTTGAACGCCTCAACATTCATGGTCCCAGTCCCACTTGCCATACTCGCGCTTGCATTACCAGACGGGCTCGTAGCATTCCCACTGACTGGGAAAGGCACAGAAGACGCGGAAGCTTTAGCGGTCTGATAGGGGAATTTGGGGACAGGCACGACGGTCAAGGTCTCAACAGGGACAAAGTTGATGGTCGATTGAATGACGTTGGGACCGTTCTCAGCGGGCGAGGCTGGGGCAGCTGTGAACGCCTGGCCAGGTGCTTGTTGGGCAGACGCTTGGGTGGGGCTCTCGGCTTGTGGGGCTGATCCTGGAGGTGACGCAACGTTATTGGAGCCGTGCGACATTGCGCCCGGGATGCTAGCGCCTTGGGCTGGGGATTCAGCACCTGGGGATGATACAACGTTGTTGGCGCCATGAGACATTGCGCCGGGAATGGTAGCACCTTCGGCTGGAGATTCAGCGCCCGGGCTTGATGAGCCGGGGCTGGAATTGGCACCTTGGCCTGGAGACTGGCCGTTCGAGGAACCGGATTGGACTTCTTTGGGACCATGCATTCCACCACCTGGTGCACCTAGCGCGACGGTCTTTTGAGGTGCGACACACTTGGTGCAGATGGTTGAAATAATAGTCTCGGTTACTGTTGAGGTGGTGATCTCAGTCTGGATTACTTGGCGGCCGGCTGATGTGACGGTGTGCTTCACGGGGCAGGTCGTGAGATATTCGGTAATGATCTCAGTCGTGACGACATCTTGGGTGGTTTGCGGTGCCTCAGTGATCGTAGAAACCGGATAAACTGAAGTGTGAGCACGAGCGGGACAGTTGGTAACTTCAGGGCCGCAGCTCGTGATCGTCACGATGTCAGTTTGGTAGATGACTGGTGTGGAGAGCATTGAGGAAGTAGCCGAGTTTGAGGTGTCAATGTTTGTTCCCGTAGAGATTGTGTTTGAGACGGGACCGGTCGAAACAGTTGAGGGGTTGGAGCTTCCTGAGGGA
This sequence comes from Stereocaulon alpinum, assembly GCA_018257865.1. Classification (NCBI taxonomy): domain Eukaryota; kingdom Fungi; phylum Ascomycota; class Lecanoromycetes; order Lecanorales; family Stereocaulaceae; genus Stereocaulon; species Stereocaulon alpinum. The sequence goes on from JAEUBA010000065.1 coordinate 51,140, forward strand.
AATATGCCGCTGGGCATTCCGCTGCCTGAGGGAAACGCACCGCTGGGCATGCTGCTTCCTGAAGGGAACACGCCACTGGGCATGCTGCTTCTTGAGGGGAAAATGCCGCTGGGCATGTTGCCGCCTGAGGGAAACACACCGCTGGGCATGCTGCTTCCTGAAGGGAACACGCCACTGGGCATGCTGCTTCTTGAGGGGAAAATGCCGCTGGGCATGTTGCCGCCTGAGGGAAACACTCCGCTAGGCATGCTACTCCTCGAAGGGAAAACGCCGCTGGGCATACTACTTCCTGAGGGAAATACACCACTGGGCATGTTGCTACCTGATGGAAAGACACCACTGGGCATGACTCCAGTCGGCGCGCCTGTGGGGAATACTCCGGGGGGGAAAACGCCAGAGGGGATGACACTACTCGGGAAGACGCCAGTAGGGAAGACACCAGAAGGGAACAGTCCTGAGAAGGGGTTGGTCCTGCTGACAGAAACTGGCGGCTCCCTACTACATTGGACAAGATCATTCTTTTGGAGTGAGTCCTTGACGCTTTCACAGTACGTATTGCCGTTGTGACGATTTCCATCCGAGTAGTGTGCGTCATATAGCATTACGCCACCGAATTGTTCTGGGTATTTGCATTGGAAATGATTGATAATCTCGTCGGCCTCGTCAGGGCTCAAATACTCGTTCTCATTGTTGGAAGCCTCTTTTGCTGCAGGTAAGCCCAGGAAGACTTTAGCACCCTTGTTGAGTGATTTCTTTTGAACGTAATCAACCCAGCCATCATATGAAATATCGTGGTTACTACCCCTATATTTGTGGTCGAAGTATGCGCGTGCTGAGCACTCTGGGGTGTTGTAGAATTGTACAAAAAGGAAGTCAAACCATGATGTCTGAATAGCCTCGGCCAAGTGAGCGTCTGGGATAACACACTGAGGTGCGCCGGAGATGTAGTATGTCCTCTCTGGATCTTCGGCGTATTTATTGCGAAGTCTGTCGACCATGGTGCCATAATGCTGGCTTTCCCCTCTGTTCAGGAATAAAGGGTAGGTACTTTCGATATCAAAATCAAACCCATCGACACGAGCATCACCGAATGGTCGAGGGACCTGAGAGTTCGGGTCCATGGGTCCGAATGCAGCCCAAAGGAAATCGGCAAAATCCATAGCGCTTTGCTCGCTGTTGAGGTGTTGGTTCGTGGGCTTGGCGCCACCAAGGGACAGGAGGACTGTCTTGCCATTGTCTTGACAGTACTTGATGTCGGGACCAATATCAGGGCAATGGTTCAACAGAGGGCTCATGGAACCGTCGGGGTTCGAGTAGGTCGTATCGCCGCATTGGTTGCCGAAGTTTGTACCTGGGTATCCACCGGTCTGGTCTGGAAACATGTTTACAAAGCCGATTTGGATTATGTCGATGCTGTCGTCCTGGCAGTAATACATCAGACGTTTCTGGTCGGCTCCTTGGCCCTGTACATTCTACTGTTAGCATCGTGTTTGACCTTCCGTAAGTGTTCAGCTTACCCAGTATACGGCTGTGTTCATATTGGATAGGGCATTGAAGCTGCCAGGGCCGTGATAGCCGGGCAGGTTGCCCAGACCGCCAATTACGCCCGACATTGAGGGAGCGGTAGCTATGATTTCCAAAGATTATTAGACTTAGAACTTGTGGTATATGTTGGAAAAATATGAGTAAGAATTATTAACGATAGTATGTTGAGCTTTTGCAAAAGAATGTGACTTTCGAATTCTTTCAATGAAAGGACGCAGACAACAGTCTGCAATTATTAAGGAAAGGCGCACACTGTCAAAGGAGCGACAGCGAGGTGGAAGGTGGCAATGGAGGTGGAGAGGGAAGAGGGAAGAGGGAAGAGGGAAGAGGGAAGAGGGAAGAGGGAAGAGGGAAGAGGGAAGAGGGAAGAGAGAAGAGAGAAGAGAGAAAGTGGTGAGAAAAGTCGGGTCAGCATCATCAATTACGCGGGGCTCGCCAAAGCCACAAAGCTCTGGGCGTCAGGAGGCGTCTTCTAGAGGGTGAACTTCATTGGTGTGCCTGGCCTAGCGGTCGGCCCATGGAAGGCAAGCGAGATGAGCTGTTTGGGATTGACGGTTAGGGCCATGGACCCGCCTGGGCATGATCACACCTCGACGTGATGTCCAGATCGGGTTCGTCGCAATTTCCTTCAATTGAAGAACCACAATTTCTTGCGCACAAGTTGTTCATTGACGCGCATTTGAACGGTCTGTATTACGGCACGGTTTGATGATGTTCGTTCCGCAAGAGTCTGAGAAAGGTGTGAGACTAAGCAGAGGCCTCTGGGGCACAACAATTGACGATGTGACATGGTCTTGACGCTTGAAATCTCAAATTGCCAAAATGATTTTAAGCTCATGCTAGCGCCTGATGATCAAGACTTTTGGGCTTAGTGACGTGCTCAGGGGTCAGAAACTCAACGGCTGGGTCCGGATATCCGAGGCGAGGGGGAGTCAATCTCGGATTCCACGTGCCAAATGAAGCCAAATGAACTCCTGAGGCTAACTCCTCCGAGGTAACATCACCAATCTGGTGAAGATTATTATTGTTGTTATAAACTTGTCGCTGCCCGTCTGTCGCTACAGTCACAACCATGTGCGTCGAATAAGTGACAATTGTTCATCAGTGGCTAGTTCTTGTTATAATCATAATCAGATAGGATATTTACTATGGCGATGGCGTTGTAATACGCGAGTCAGCATAAAGCTTCATAGGGGCGTATGCTTAGGCCTTGACATTCTCTTTCCCTAGCTTTTCTCGCGCCTCCCTCATCTGCCTAAAAAGGCTTAAATCCAACGGTATCCGGTCGCCCATCCATATCGCCCTCTGTGTATGATCCCTCTGTCATCCTCCATGTTAATAAGTTGAGGATATTATTCCGTTAGAATAAGTGGTGAAAACTATGGTGGATGAGGCCTACTTGGCAATGCTTGGCAGGCTCGCTTAGCTAGCCTACTAGGGCTAGGGCTCGCCAAGGCCTCCATGCGCGCACTAGATAAAATCTCTGCATGCAATTCTATCTAGCAGCAACAACTTCAATAGCAATAGATTGTTCCACCCCATTAAATAACCAATCAGTCAATAGCTTACTGATATTCTAAAGGGTTATAAGCCCAGGTTCTGCAACCCGTTGGCGTCAAATTGCTGCCTAGGACGAATACTACCTACCTGTCGACTAGGGAGTTAAAAATTTCGAAGAAGGAATTCAATAACAGGATTTCAAAGAAGGAATTCAATACTACACGCGACTAAAGAAGAACCTAACACCAGCAGACACTAAAAGCCTAACGTTATTAAGATAGATAAGCTCAGACCGACTAATAAGTCGCTGCTAAAAGGCGTTAAGGATTAGCCGTATTTTAAATAGGAAATAGAAGCAATATTCAGAGTCTAAAAGATATAGGAAGTAGTAATAGGAAAGAAGAAAAGACCTATACTACCTACGCTACTAATACCTCCCGAATCCTAATTATCTACATCTAAAGATAAACTTCCAGAGTATATATACGAATAAATTAAGAAGTATAAGACAGCGTTAGAAGAATAGGAAGAAAAGAACTCCTCTACTATAGGAGCACTTATACTGCGCTGCGGAGCTATACTAAGAAGCTATATTAGGAAGATAGAACTAGTCTCCGTTACTTAGGAAAAGCTAATATAAGTATATAGCGTATCTTTAATTACGTTAATTAATATAATAATAGGAGTACTTACTCGTCTCAAATTAACCTTATTTAAAACTATTTAGGATTACGCTGCGGAATTTAAGAATTACGAGGATAAACTGAGCTTACTAAATATACCTATCCCACCAGTACTACTAGCAGCGCTATTCCGTAATAGTCTAGAAGAATCGCTTATACTATACGTTTTCAACCTAGTGCAATAATACAAGACTTTAGGAAGTATACTTAATATTAATACTATAGTAGCGGCCCTGTTAGAGAAACAAGTCCAACTTAACAATAGTAAAACTAATAAGGCGTTGGTAGCTAAATTTGGCAAGTAGGAAAAGGTAAAAAGGTCTCCTAGAAGCCCTGCCGGCAGCTAACTACCTTACAGTAGGAATCCTCCTACTGATAAAAAGGATAAGAAGGATAATAAGAAAGCCTACCCTTACTACGGAAAGTTACACTATAAAGATAATTGCTAGTATACTAATCTATAATTAGCACCTGTTAACTGGATCCTAAATAAAGAAATTATAGATTAGATTAAGGCTAATAAAAAGAAGGCCTCCGCTGCGAAGGCGTTAACAGCGCCTCCAGCCCCGCCTGCGGCGAATTTATCCGTAGAAGCTTAAAATAAGAAAGCTAGCGAATCTAACGAATATATTAGGCCTAGTATTACCAGAAAATCCTTACGTAATAAGCTGACTAACTCTCAAAGGATCAATACGTCTATTCCTTCTAATCTAAAGGAGGAAGCGGTCTATATTAACACCGCCTCTAACGTCTACACCATATGGGATCTTTCCAAATTCTAGACCTACTAGAAAGTTGATAAAACCCTATTAGGAATCGACAGCAACTTACTAAGAGTCCTAGGAATTAGAATCGTATACTACCTAATAGTAGTAAACGGAAAACTTTTAATAATTAAGATCTCTAGCGTCCACCACGTGCCCGCGATATATTATAATTTACTCTCAGTAGCTTACCTAGAAGACAAGGGCTACTATACCGTTATCAAAGACAGTCGATTCAATATAATCGATAATAAGGGTAACTTAGTCCTCACTAGAAGTTAAGTAGGTAATAGTTACTTACTCGATCTTTAATACACTGAGACACTGTATACATTACGATCTTCGAAGAAACCTCTCGCTAATTATATATCTTAGGATAAATAGCACCGCCGTCTAGGTCACCTAGGTATACAAGACGTTAAGAAGCTTACTCATATTACCTTAGGAATTAACACTAAGATAGCGGATAAGCTGCAAAAAGTAGTACCACCGCATAAATATTACGAAGACTGCGCAATTACAAAGATAACTAAAATTTATAGTAGAATTCCTTATTAATAAGACCTAATAAAACGGGAATTAGTACTAGGAGTAAAGATCTCCTCAGATATTACTAGCGGTAGTTAGATTAAGCTTACTAAGGGCGGACACCGCTATTACGCCTCCTTTATATACGAGGCTACCGATATAGTCTGGATTTATATAATAAAATTTAAGACTAATCTCCTAATAATACTACGCGATCACCTGACGTTAATAAAGACCTAGGGACGACCAGTAAGTCGCTTCACCAGCGATAATAAACCAATCTACGCCTCTAAGGAAGTACAAGCTATCCTAAAGAGCTTTGGAATCAAATAGGAGCCAGCGGAGCTATACACGCCAAATTAGAACGCAATTACAGAGCGAACTTTTCGAACTTTATTCGGCAGAGTTCGTGCAGTGCTACGAGACGCCGGCTTTAGCTAATCCTACTAGGGCGAGGCAATTAATTATATTATCTACACTAAGAATAGGTCGCCGTTATTAGTAGACCCGTCTACCACTCCCTATAAGGCTTAGATAGGCAAGAAGGCTGACGTTAGCAACTTTAGACTATTTAGCTATATTACCTACGTCTATAATACTAATCTAATAAAGAAGAAGTTAGATAATAGGGCTACTAAGGCTAAATTTCTCAGCTACGGTTTCTATAATAATTAATACCGCTTCCGAGACGTGTAAAGGAAACGCACGTTTAAATCCTCTTAGGTACGCTAGGAGCTAGACTCCTACGTTAATAGTAAAGATACAGGGGCAGGCGAAGAAGAGTTATTTAATAAAAACGACTTATAGGAATTCTTTACTACCAACTCGTCGATAAAGCGATAAAAGTCGCTAACTGCAGAGTAACAGAAGTCGCTAACTGCAACTACTAACCTAATTAAGTAAGGTGATCAAGCCTCTAACATAACCGCTATTACGGACGATAATTTAATAGGTAATTCGGACGAAAACGATTCGAATAATCCTAACGTCACGAATATCGATTCAAATAAATCTGACTCCTCGTCTAATAATAACGACTCGTCTAACGACGACGTATTCGAGACTCCTACGCAGATACCAGCGCTAAAGCAGACTCCTAAGGAGACTGAAGGTCCCTAGGCTACTATATCTCCGCAACGGTCGGAGACTCCTATAACTACGGTCGCAAATACTGATCTAAATATTCGTACTATACGAACACGCGTGCAAGCGAGGCCTAATTACAGGCAACTTAATAGGGGATTCGTAGCAAGAGTTACTGCTAGATCTTATAAGGCTAAAGCTAACCCTATACCTCCTATACCTACTAATATTTATAAGGCCCTGAGTGGCCCTGATAAAGAAAAATGGATGGTAGCTTTCCAAGATAAGCTAACCTTATTAGAAAAGATAGTAACTTAGGATACACCAGCTCCTGTTCCTAAGGGACAGAAGGCCTTACCTAGACGTTAGGTCCTTACTTATAAGCTAGATCCTAATAGAGAGATCGCTTAGTATAAAGCTCGCTAGGTGGTTAAGGGATTCAGGCAGATTAAAGGTCTTAACTATAATAAGACTTATTTAAGTATAGTTAAAGGTACCGCAGTGCGAATTCTTATAGCACTATACGCTAAGTATAACTACGAAATAGAGTAGTCTAATATTATTACTGCCTTCCTCGAATCTTCACTAACGGAGGAAGTATAGGTTAAGCAGCTTTACAGCTTTACTAATAGCAATCCTACGGACACCTGCTAATTACGGCGCGCCCTATATAGCCTTAAGCAGTCTCCTCGCGAATAGTATAAAACCGTCCGCTAATTTATAGAGTCCCTAGGCTATACCAGGCTGGTTAAAGACCACTCCATATTTACTAGCGAAAATAGTATAATAGTTATATTTTATATTAACGATATCCTTATGTGCGGACCTAACAAGGCTGTGATCGCCGAATTTAAACAGAATTTGGACTAACGATTCAGAATAAAACACCTTAGTGACGTCAACTAGTATCTAGGGATAGTGTCAACCCTCAAGCGTGTGCGCGTTATAGCTACGCCAACGCAATAATATTAATCAGGGTCTAGGGGCTTGGCAATAGTATTGCTACCCAGGACTCCCCCGTGTTTTGGGGATCTTTAGAAATTAGTTCTGCTACCACTCGACTACCAAGTAATATGATTATGTCTATTGCTTGATACCTGAATCCAGTAACTTCACGTCTCTCATACCTTAGTGCGCCAGCTTAGAGCCGGCGTCGCTAGCCTTTATAGTACTACTGAAGTTGGACTACGCTATGGACCTAGAGACGTTACCAAAGGCGTTAATCTAGAAGGCAAATTGCTCGGTTAGACAGACGTATTATAGTCAGACGATAGAGACACTTCCTATACAACGTTAGGCTATGTCTTTTAACTATAGAATAGACTAATCAGCTGGTCTAGTAAGCTTCAAACTCTCTACACTGATTCGACTGCAGAAGCGGAATACGTTGCTGAATATAACGCCGCTAAAGAATCTCTCTTCCTTAGCGAATTACTATAAGGGATTAGCTATAATAAAAAGGATATAAAGCCTATTAAGCTAATAGGAGATAACTAGGCCGCTATTAAATTAGCTGGTAATCTAATCAACCACCAACGTACTAAATATATACGCAATAAGTTTTATTTTATACGCGAAATAGTGTCCGAAACTGGCGAATTAACCTTGCAATATTATAATACTGCTGACATAGTTGCTGACGGTATAACTAAGGCTCTCGCCCCTAACAAATTCCGCCCTTTCTGAGACAAGCTGGGACTAGCTACGAGCGTGATTAGTAGGGAGCTTAGACAGTAGGCTACCTCACCACCGCCGGTTTCAAATAGGAGCGTTAGAATAAGTGGTGAAAACTATAGTGGATGAGGCCTACTTAGCAATGCTTGGCAGGCTCGCTTAGCTAGCCTACTAGGGCTAGGGCTCGCCAAGGCCTCCATGCGCGCACTAGATAAAATCTCTGCATGCAATTCTATCTAGCAGCAACAACTTCAATAGCAATAGATTGTTCCACCCCATTGAATGGCCAATAAGCCTCCAATCATATCACTGATATTCTAAAGTATTCACTAGACCTTGTGTTCACTTACCTCATCGTCTCCTGTGTTTGGGTGGACCAGAGCACTCAAAGGTCCCCTATTGATCACGAGCCAGGCTATAAAAGCTCCAAACTGCGCTGGCGTGAAGACGTTGACCTCAAACATACCGACGGGGTGTGGACCGATGGGCTTGTCCCAGACGCCGTAGATGCGCAATTCAGGGAACTCGTGCCGAATACGCCTCCAGAGATCATGCGCGAACTTGCTTTGGGTTTTGTTCTCCTGGAAGAAGCTTAGGTAGTATTCAGAACTCGGCTATCCGGAAAGGGTGATGTTGTTCGTTTGATAAGGCCCGAGACAAGCTGGCACACAATTGAAGGCAGTTGTCTTACCTGATAGAAGTATACATGAACATCAAACCCTGTATGGCGCCACCGTCAGTAGATGCCTCCAATACTCTAGTTCTCACGAGAACACTGACCCCCCTTGCCCCTGTTATCAATGGGATCAACGAATTGCTCGTAGGCTCTGCTCAAGACACCTGATTGTGGATTGACATAGCTCTTGCCATCGTCCGTTTTCTCGCTGTGCATTGTCAGCAATCTTGGTCGTCGGCCACGTTCTAATTCCGTCCTGCTCGAGACCTACTCTGGCAACGCCGGAAAGTGCTCGTAACCTTCAAGAGGTGATGGATACTCGTACTGCGAAGGGTCTGCCATCTTCAACCTTGCAAGATACAGCTTACTTGTGCTACACAGTGTTTGTACAGTGGATGAGTTTTGGAGCTCGGGCATCTGCTTTTATGATCCGAAGCAGCCGCTCCCCATTACAAATCTCAGCCAAAGCAACCCCAACATCAACGTCCTAAGACGTGATCCATCGATTAGTCGGATCCAGTAGCCGTGCACTCCAGAACGAATCTGGATTTGATTACGGTGGCTTACAAGGATTTCTCCGCTTCTCTGCTACTCCTACTCACTGTTTGAAACAGATTGGCTCAGTCAGGTAATGCCGAGACGCCGAGTGACCGGTTCTGATGGCTTTACAAATGCATCATTATGGCTCACTCAATATAGGTATACCGTATCCATTCATTGCGGTAGTTCGAGATCCATACAGTCGTAGAGAGGTCGCAAAGAAGACTGGAGCGCCAAGGACAGCTCCAAACACGCGAAGAACCGAAGTATTCTTCAGCGGCTGCCGCAGGCAAATCTATCAATGAAGAGCCAACTCGGGCTTTATACCCCTACGGAAAGGGTCGGCATCGCCGATCAATGGACGACTGCCTTCCTCCAGAATTTGTAGGGATAGACGCGGAATTCCCTACCTGCCAAGAATGAGGCACGTACTAGAACTACAGCCACCATATATTGGGAAATGATCATTCCTTTTCCTACCTCGAATTTCATAGTCCTTGATCATATCTCTTATTCCTTACGCTGTTGTCACATCTGGAACGCCACCTACGCAAAGGCGATCTCATTCTTTAAACACCCCAGAAAAATTGCATCATTGCTGGGTCCTCATCCTACATAACAATCTTCATGTTTCTGCTACATATTACACGACAGTACGACTATGAACCCGGACTTGCCAGCCTCTGACTCGGCAATAACGAATGTGGAGCCTCAAAATTCAAGTCACGAGGGAACTCGAATAATCAACCTAAAGCGCTCAAATCCGATCGAGCGCCTCCCCCAGGACGTCATCAACATCCTACTTACTTATCTCTCTCTAGCCGCCACTATTTTCCTAGGACTCTCCAGTCCCCTGCTCTATCATCAGATCCCGCAATCCATATATCGCGGGGTAACCTGCTTTCCCAGACGGAATTTGAGGGCCTACCTAATCTACTTTCCTCGATTATCAAGGATACTGAGAAATGCTAACGAAGCTCGTGAACCTAAGGATCAATCCTTTCTATGCACGCTTGTTCTCCATCGACGTTTACATCATACCTTGTTGGATGGGAAATTAATCCAGTACTTGTTCGGGCTATATCATAGTGTAGAGAGACTCTTGGGTGTGCTTGAAAGACACCCAGGTCCTATCTCAGATGTGAACCTGTGTTGGGGGGCTCTTGCACTCCGGCCATGATTGCTACGCCTGCTAGCTATGACTGGTTAAGACATGATAGGTAGTGATGTGTTCAGGGGTTAGTTGATGGATTGGCGTTGAAGAACTCGGAATATCCGGTTGGGGGGATAGGAAGACACATCGAGAAACGCAGGCCATTGTTAAGCTTACAACATATTCCGCTAATTTTATCGGATTCAAGATGCAGCCCCGCAAAGCATACAAGTGAGGTAATCTAGTACCACCCACATCCCACCTGATACCGTCTGCGTTTCAACACCTCTGTCTTCTCAGTCCAAGCCGCCACAAGCCCAAACGAGAAGAAAGATCCTCACAACGATCCATGGTACTCCAACAACACTCTAAATTCACTGGCGCATGTTCACAAATCCCTACCTTCCTCGACCTTGTTAGAAGAGCTAGAGACTGAGACAGTTACTCCACTACCCATATGTCCAGCTTCACACTCATGGCTCAAGTCAAGACTGTCCTTCTGGCCCTAATCTCAATAGAACCTTCACCACCACGGAATTCATGAATGTGCTTTAAATTTTACGTGCAGGATATTGGTGGTCAGGGTCAGATCTCCATAAAAGTAATGGGAAGAACCCAGGAACTGGATGTTGATCCTCACCACAAACTGCTAAGCTTAATTCCTTGAATGTTTTCATACTCTTGCAATATGTTGATACACACCACCTCGTTAGCAGAATCTACATCGTTTTATCATATCAACACTTTTCCCGAATGCCTACAATGCTACCACATCATACCAACAAAGCCATTTCCAGCGATACAACGCTATTCTAAACAGACTTTCAAAATCTCCCTCGAATCTTATGAGATAATGAATAAGTCAAGAGCACAGCTCATCCCCAAAAATGCTTCCCCAACCCTCCCCATCAAGGAGAAAAATGCTTAGGATTAGGAACCTTCAAAACAGGCACCTCCACAAAAAACGACTTCGGCACCGCCGAAAACACCGACACAACCGTCATCTTCGCCGCACTCGTCACCTCAGCCCCACCAGTAGCACTCGAAACCCCCACCGTAGCTGCGTTGCTAAAACCATAATCCCTCGTAGCAAACGCCGCCGTAGCTATGCTTGCAAGACATGCGCTCGGTGCGGCAGCGGAAACAGCTGATGCAGCGACGGCTGATGCATCCGCAATGGCTGAAGCGGCGACATCATTGGCGTACTGGTCGTAGGGTTCGATGGTCCTTTTGCCTAGGGGTTTAGGGGGGCAGATTCCGGCGGCGGTATTGCAGAAGGGGGTGCTGGGGACGGTGGTGTTGTCGCAGATTATGCCGGGGATGAGGGGGCAGCAGGATTGGCCGCATGCGCTGAGGTGGAGGGTGGGCAGGTTAGCTTTGGGTGTCTCGCTTATGACCTCTGAGGGCTTTCGAAGGTTTGAGTAGGGTCTGCAGGGAGGGAGGAACTTACAATTCTTGAAACGAGTTACACAATTCCACCTGTGCTTGTGCTTGTGGCGAGGGCGGCGTTACTCCTCCTGTTGCCGAGGGCGGCGTATACCCCGTACATATCCCGCTCGCTTGTCCCTGCGCACCTGGAACAGGGGAACAAGTCGCAGTACTTTGGCCGCCACTATGCACGTCGCAGCAAGTTCCGAAACAGGAAGTTTTGCAGCCGGGAAGAGGAACAGCGTCGCATGCTGAGCCGAGGGGACAGCAGCCTGGAACACCTTCTCTGATGGCGCAGTAGTCGCCGACTTCACAACAGCCGCCGTCGGTGCATTGTACGCTTGTTGGGCAGGTAGATTTGTTTTGGTCACGGACTTGGAGACGCCGGTTTGGGAGGGTTTTGGTGGGATGGGTTGGTGTGGGTGCGGGGTTTGAGTTTTGGGGTATGGCTTCTTGGAGGTTGGATGTTAGGAATGAGTGCCCAGGGAAGCTCTCGTTTTCGGCAAGGTCATCCCAGGGGAGCGATTTGTAGTCTTCGTCCCGGAGGTTCTGCTTTTCGAGTTGAGCGGGGGTTTTAGGATGCTTAGGGGCTGAGAGAGAGGCTGCGAGGGTGTGGGATAGTAGCAGGGAAGACAATGCGAGACTGGTAAGGAGAGACATCTTTGATCTGATTGTTTTTGGACACGATTGCCAAAAAGAAGGTTAGCAGTAAGAACATTTGAGACAATGGAAAGGCAAATCAATAGGGAATCGGAAATATTATGGATGTCTTGTCTAACATTAAGAGGTACTGAACGGCGTTTCACCCTTCTGCGGAACGGGTGTTTTTGTTGTTGTAAGAGGATACATAATAATGCGAATGGATGCGCATACTCGGCGTGCCCTGTAAGCAGTGAACAGACCAGCAACTCACCTTACAGGACAGTTCTTGTCGTGCGGTTCTTAGTCGCTTAGGTGCGCACTGCCGCTGAAACAAGCTCTGCCGTCGAATTAAAGGGTGCGGGTATTTAGGATCCTTGATAACGTTACATAAAGTTGACTAAGCGCGTACTAACATCGTCCCCCATGATGACCAAGTCGAAGGCGGAAAGTTGTACGATTCAGATGTGTTCGCACGAGTCTCGTCCGTATGGAATCTATACAGCTAACGACTGTCAAGCCGGCGGGATTTGTGGATATATCTGCAGTGTTTTACTTGTTTTGTATCGCACGAGTGCCCGTTCCAGCTCTTCAAAAGCCGTCTCCATTTCCTCGGTGGAGTTTCCGGGGATTCCAAAGGAGAATATGATGTAGCTCACACATTCCTCCAAGTAGATCCTGGGAAGAGTCATGGTAACATCGAAAAGGTTGTGAGATAATGCCGTCTGCATCGCCCGTTCATGTACGTAGTATTGGTTCCTGACGCCAGAACGCCCGAGACTGCTCCTTGCGCACCATGTCTGAAACGGGATTGCAGGAGCTTGCTTCCGCGAGAGAAAAAACGACAAAGTCAGTAGTGATCTCGTCCATGAGCATTGACTGCTCTATCCAAGTATGTAGCCGTATAAAGCTTCGCATGTCGTTATCGCCCTCTGTGTCCCTACACCTCAGTGACAATACCCGTATTTCTTTAGTAATGATCTGTGCCCATGAACCGTTACGACGTGTGTAAGAGCCCCAGAGTCTTCGAAGACGATTCAGGTATTCGAGGTAATTCGTGCGGTTCATCCTGGGCCACACATGGATCTTGCGAAATAGCTCTGGGGAACCGCTTTTATAAAGAAACGGACTTGAGAGTCCAAAGAGTATTCGCGACACTTGCGTGATCTGGTCGAGAATATGTAATATGATCTCTGGGGGGAGGCGTTCGATAGGTGACGGAAGGGCTACTCTGCTCTGACTGAGCGTACGTGGCTTATTCTTCGATCGTTGGCTGGGATGGGTCTCCATTGTTGATTGTTATTCTTGGTCAGGTTTTATCGCGTGGGTTTTTGCGAAGAAGGAGATCGTAACAAAGTTGCAGAAGTGCCTGACCACTGTAGAAATTGTAAGGAGTGAAAGAGATCTTGAATGAAAGGTGTATCGACAATATCACATGGAAGTTGACATTTGCATGTGACATTATTACCTTGGACTTTCTTAGCAGGAAACTCGCTCAAATGCGCTCTCAATGGTATGAAGCCGTGCTCTGCGAGTAATGCCCTGTTTTCAATAATTTAGGAATCTTGACTTCCTAAAGCCAAATCTAAATTTTTTGAATTCAATTAGTGCCCTTTCCAGCTCGTCCACAGCCACTTCCAAATGATTCTTTGATCTTTCAGTATGCTGAATAACAGTGCATACCACATAATTCAAGCATTTATCCAAAGGGTGTGCATCTTCGTCATCCGAATCGGCGAAGAGTTCGTATGATATCATCAGCTCCCTCATTTGAACGTATGCAAAATTGTTGCTGTAAGTGTCATGGTTTTCGTAAGGGACCCACATGCAGCATGCACGCCATTCTTGGCAAGGGGCAAATGGACCTCCGTGTCGAAGTAAGTATATGACAAATCTGGTGGCAGTCTCTTGCATGCTCAGAGATCTCTCGACGAGCGAATGCAGCCGTATGAACTGTGCCATGCTGAATGGTTCCCGGTTTTGACCTGTCCGTCGCGTCATGCAACCGGACATTGGAAAGATACTGTTAAGTACGCCCTTCCGAAGGTTGCAGATCGTAAATAGGGTCGTGGAGTTGCAAGCAAGTGGGAGAAAAACTCCTTCGATAAGTGTCATTGATACAACTATCAAGTGTCATCCAGAATCCATTTGCATGTGATTACCATTTTTACCTAGTCCTTGGCACGATCCCTAACAACGCCCAGTCCTTGACATGGACCAGCCTCTGAGAATCTTACCCTTATTTGCATCTGCCTGGTAATCTAGAGAGCCCATACCCCCATTGAGACTTTAGATTGCAATAGACGGTTTGGCTATCTTAGTCTTCATTACCAACCAGCCCAAGCGTTTCAGTAATGGAACGGCGGATTACTGAATAAGTATATATAGTTGAACCCCCTGTAATCATGTGAGCACGGTCTAATGCAGTCGTCGTGGTCCCCGAGCATTTGCAGCATATTTGTGATCCGTGAGTGAGGATTGTTGTATCTGTATTGCCATGTTGCACTCCTGAGCGAGAAACCATGAAGCTGAGGCGATAGCTGGAAGGCGTCTATAAATCTCAAGCGCGTTAAGAAGCGTACTGAGTGCCATTGCAGAATTTCTAGACACCAAGATAACATGGACATTGGCTTTTACAGAACAATCCCATTGATGGCAAGGAGGGACTCATTTAGCCCCATCATTGATAAGGTATTGTATGCATTTGGTTGCATTGTCCTCAGCTATAAGCAGGAACTCTATGCGGTGATGGAGCCGGACGTAATCCTTCATGGTAACCGATGCCCCCTGCACACATACTCTAATGGCCTTATCGATCATCTGAGACTCCATTTGACCGCTCTGAGCGAGGCTCCATTTGTGAGTTCGTTGGGCTCTGGGAGCTGCCGACTTCTTTACATATTGTTCTCAAGCCTCAAGGCTCTTTGTCGGGTATACGTTGATGGGTTGATAGTGCATTATGAAGACCAGCAAGTATATTGCTGGGCTCATAAGGCGGAAAGGAATGCGATCTACGCCACATATTTTTCGGGTGGATAATTGTTTCGTCTTGAGCCCAGTGTGCTGCACTGTCAACGCCATTCGTTGCAATAAGTCCCTAAGACTATTTGTCATGAGTCTCAGGTCTGAGATCTTCTGGCCTATAGATTCATTAGAAGCCTTTGTAAGTCGATCCATTTTACATAATGTTAGTTTTGCTTGCACTCATGGAGAGGAAGACGGTCTCTCACTGTTCATTATGACACTGTTTGTGGGGGTGTAAAAGGATTGCTCAAAGCTCAACGGCAGCCAACGTCGAAACCTTGGCAGCCACGCGACACGTATGCGATCCATATCGGTTACCATCCAAGGGCGTTCTGGAATTTTAGGAGGAATTGATAAAGTGTAGCCAGTACTGTCCAAGAAACTCTAATCTTCTACCGTTTCGCGAAGTGTGTTTTGCAGAAGAGGGATCTCGGAATGTCTCAGGAATGAAGAAAGACCAATAATCTCCTGCCTTAGACGGAGTATCGTATATTGGCCCGCTTGTATCTAAGTATATAATCATACAGTGTCTATACAAACACGCCAAGAATCGCTTATCAATGGGGGATGTCCCAGCACAATCGCAATACGCAATACTGATTAGCCTGCGATGAGGACCCAAAGTAGGAAGAATATCTAGCACGTCGGTTAGCCCAGCTCGGGGTCGATGCATGTTCAGACCTCACCATGAGAACGCCGAACATCTTTGCTACTAGCCATCTGTTGCCAGATACTCTTGACCAGTATTTCATCAGCTCGCGTTGTGCTCCCTGTACGTTATCGACAACGTCTTCAGTGTTCGCATCTATACGTTGTATTTGTTCTCTAAAAGAGCATTAGTAGTGTATCCGACTGTACATTAGAGACTAACATACCCTTGTTCTTGTACCATGGCAGCCAATTGGCCAAAAACGCTTCCTAGCTCGTTGATAGTACGCTCGATCACATCTATCGCTTCGCCCCGCATATTGATGTAGGTGTTTGTTGGTTGCGCCTCTTCCATCATCAGTAGCTGTTGATCGGATTGTGGGCCAGTCTGCATCAAAGTTGAAGATGATGACGGGTCTAGATTTAATATGTCGTGATTTGGATTCTGGTAGCCGGGCTGCGGTGTTCGTGACTTGGTGGGAGTGTTATAAAGTGGTGATGCAGATTGCTGGGCATTGAGTGGAGGTTGCGAATGGGCTGATACGGATGAGACGAAGTTTTCCGTGCGTGATTTCGAGGCTTGTAGATTCTTCGTGCGGACTTCAAGGACTTCTTTGAAATTCACTCCTACGTCGGCGAGCTTGCCTTGTAATAGTACCACAACCTAGCTACAAGTAAGCCGTACTGCGTTCAACATATGGAACCCCACGTACGTTCTTATTGTGCTCTCCCTCTTGTTCTGCACCACCTCGCGTGGCCTGAGATTGTTGTGATTTTGATAAGGACTGCAGCGATGATATCTGAGAATTCAGTGAAGACAGGTCTTGCTTTATAACGTAAGTCAATTCGTTGATCTCTACAGGTCGGTCGTCGAACAGCGTTTTCCTCTTAGCCACTGTGAATCCCAAAATGCGTTAGCGATTGTCCACGAATCACATCTCGCCTCGAAGCTCATCAGTATCCAACAAGATAGAGCCAGACACAGCCACAGATGTTTCACGTACATTCTGCCAGTCTCCCCAGCTTCTCCATCGTCCCTGTTATACCTCGTCCTATCTCCGCTGCCCTTCTAGCGAATTCTGACCGCTGCCCCTTCCTCGGACCTTTCGCGTCGCCATTGGAGAGCCCCTTGGCAGCTCTTCTTTGTGACTCTGTGAGTAACGATTGCCTTTGGGCGCTGATCTTGGTTGATGTCTGTCTCTTTTGCGCTTGGGCAAGGACTGCTCGAAATTCCGCCGTTCGGTCTTGTATAGAGGTTGTGACCATTCTGACGACTAGGACAAACAGGCCTAAGTACCGCCTCTCTTCTACCTCTCGCTCTGAGTGTATACGGTCGCATGCAAGTCGCAGACGTTGCCTCGGAACTTATGATGACAGCGTCGTAGTGAAAAATTTGAAGGATCCAGCAGGATGAGGTGGTTGGGCCCAGTGTAAAGATAGTGTTACCGCTACGGGAATTGAATATGGCAATTATACTCGGAGTCGTTCAAGAAGTTCGTCGTTCAGTTGGCTTTGTACGCCTCCTTTTGAACAAAGAGGCGGCGATAACCCTAACCCTAAGTAAAGCCTCGGGAGATCGACAGGTGTGTGCTGTTGGTGTCAGGGAGCAGATCCGGCTCGAAGGGAAACCTGGCATTCGTAAAACATCAGGCTTTTTGCATGCGCTGCGCGCTGGGCTACTACGGAGGGTATTGGCCCCAGACAGCTTCCAGTGCTGACAACGTTGACGGCCATATTTGAGGTTTGGTGTTAGCCTTTCGGCTGGGACAAATACTGAGGCTGCTGGAAGCATCGCAGATGATACGCGGCATCCGCAGCTTGACCCTAAGACGACGCCGACATTGAACCTAATCTCTGCATCATTGAAGCATTCGTCTCCTTTGCGAGCGCGGCAATTGCAGCCAGAAGTTTGGGCTTGAAGCGTGCTTGAGAAAGCCAGCAATGGCGTTCGATCATTCGAACTGAGACCATTCACATATTCAACAAGCTTGCCAGTAGGTGGTATCATGAAAAATTCTTAAGGCATCTTGAGCTTACCAGGGATAAACTTTGAAGATCTAGGAAGCTGTTGATACCATGTCCCAGCCGAATACCGCGGGTGGGCACCCAACCTCGTTCAATACCAATGTCAACCGGGCTAAGACCAAGAAGTGGGTGGAGGCAAAATCATATTCATATGACGGTGATGACTGGGGTGAGGTGGATGAATACGATGAATATGGCGGTCACGATGAGCCCGAGCCGGCTCCAAAGCCAACAGGTTTCAGACAACGAGGCCAATCAGCAACGCAGGCTCCTCAAGAGGGATATGGAGCTCGTCAAGACCTATATCAATCACCAGTTGATACCAGACAGCCTTTCGGGCAAATGGGCGGGCCTCCTTCTCAGCAACCGTACGGTGGCCACAGCGCCACCAACCCCCAACCTCAACACCAGCCCGCTCTGGTGAGAACGAACTCCTTCAATCAGGGCGACGAGAGGCACGCCTTTTCAGCTGGGGGAGTACAGCCAGGCATGACCAGTACCGCTGGGTTCAATGCAGCGCTTCAACCTCAGGGTCAAACCCTGGCCGCTCAAGATTCTCAACATGCTCCAATGTATTCAAGTCAACAAGCTCCAGCTCAGCCAAGTCCTGGCGGAACTAGGCTACAATTTCCGAACCGTTCGAGTATGGATGGGCAGGCCAGATTTACTGAGCAAGTTCAGTCAACGGGTGGCACCTTTCGTGGACCAGCATACCTTGATCAACAGCGCCAGGGCAGCAGAACACACTCTATGACAAGCAATACCTCCTCTCAAGATTTTCACAACCGACGAGACTTTTCACCTTCGGCAATGCCTCCGCCCCTTCAGACGCGAGGATCACCTTCACCTCATGGCAACCCTGACTCAAGATCATCTTCACGACATCCACCACGCAAGAGTAGCCTTAGTCAAGACAATGCTCCGACTCAACCATTTCTCACCCAAGCTCCGCCTATGACAATGGCAAAAGATCCGGAAGAAGACGTGCCTGCTGCAAGCGATCGTGTCAGTAGCAGTGCCATTAAGCCACTACCATTTGTCCGCCCAGCAGATATCTACAAACGTATGAACGAGGAGAAAGAAAAGGAAAGACAGTCGCAAGAATCCTCACGGCCAAGCATGGACTCGCTCACGGGGAAGCCGAACGATCGCCCTACACTTGGCAAGATATCAGACAATGAGTCTGCTCAGCGACTGAAGCCGACGCTGGACCCAGTCTCGGAGCGAAGGAGCGAATATGGTATAGAGGGAATCAATGTAGTAAACCAAGACAACGCTGCAGAGCGACGGCCCACAACCTCTAAAAATTTCGAGCTTCCAAAGCGGGCACCCAATACTGGTTCTCAGTCGTCTACAGCCTCATTAGGCCCAGTTCTACCGGATGTCAGTAGGGTATCTGGCTTTGGGGAGTCCTTTTTTGGTTCTGGGGACAATTTTACAACGCCGACGATGAATTTCACGAATTCCGCCTCGCAACTACCATCCCAGGAGCCAAAGCAAACCGCACTCGAAAAGGATTTACAGCATCAGCCGTCACTTGGATTCACTTCTGCTGTGCATCATGCCTTCGACAAGGCGGAAGATCAAGTACCTCCAACGCCAAGTTCTGCCACAAATTCGACTATCGGACGCAGTGCCAGCGGAGGCACGAGTGCTGTCAGTCCAATCATAAGCCGAGGACCAAGTGCAGCGACTGACCGACTTCCCGGTATCGAGGATGTGTCTACTTCAACCATTGTGGAGGAGCCTGGAAGTAGTAACTCGAGACCAAGGTCTTCGGGCTCACCAGATACGCCGAGGCAGCTTGAAAGAAAACCTTCCTTGTCTCAGGGGGTGGCCTCAGACTTGACGCAAACACGCAATGATCTTCCACCCTTATTCGTCCCAGGCCATCGGAGAGACCTTAGTACACCTAGTCCAGACAACAGCCCTGCGAGGATGCCAGCATTAGAAGCTAATAGACAGCTACGACAACCAGAAGAAGTGGAGCTGTCTGCCGCGACGCCCATAGAGCAAGGCTTCAACATAAGCAGCAGCTCACAGAACTCTGCCATTGCACGGGAGGTGGTTCCAGCACTGTCTAAAGACAGTTATGGCCGTGACAGGGATATTCAGCTCGCTTCCACGAACCTACCTGGCAAAATTGATCAGAAAATGTCCCCCATATCTCCCCAGTATGCCCGAAACCGCACAGATTCGTCAAGCAGCAGCAGAGTTCGTAACATAGCAGACCAATTTGAAAGCGGAAGTCGACCTGGATCAGCTCACTCTACTACACCGCGCGCAAGCCTTCTGAGCTCTACTACGCAACGAGAAGATGGCTTTGATCCGCCTCGGCCGGTAGCTGACCGCATGGAAAGCTTTAGACCTCATCTTCCTGGTGGATGGGAGTCATCAGCGTCCATTACTCCAACGACAGGGGCTAGGAGTATGGAAACAGCAGGCGGAATTCAGCGGTCGAAGCAGCTGGATATGTCCACTACGTCTGGCCCTATTTCGACTAGACTCCCTAATAGACCCAACGAGGGCATGTCAATTATGGCTTCCGACAACAACACGTCTTCCATTGATCAGATCAAAGACGCGTCTGCGGAAGCCTTTACTGCTGCGGCAGCGGCAGGAACGGCTTTAGCCGGTGCTTTTGCTTCCGCCGTTGGAATGGACCTGCATGACTCATCTACAGCATCCGCGTCCGATGGGCAAGGATTACAGAGGAAGTCCGAAGATCGTGGACCGGCATCTCGCGCCCGTAATTCTTCCACAAACACTGCAGTCCATCCAGAAGCGTCAAGGCCGTCCTTCCCAAGTCTGACAGATGATGATATGTCAAGCGCAGCCCCTACTCCTTTACCAAGGAACATACAGCAGAAGCCAGCAATGGATGCCGAGGATCCCGAATACTTCCCGTCTCCTCTCTCCGTGCATCAGGGATCCAGCAAACGGGCAAGCCAAATTGAAGGGTCAACACCCGCAAAGCTGCAACCTACGCTGCCACTTTTAAGCACGGATCTGCAATCCCAACAGTACGAATCTGATAGGCTCCGCAAGGAAATTGTAAGAGAGTTGACTCCTATGTCCGCTAGCGAGCCCACGACAGCAGAGACGGATTATTCGAATTACCAATCGCTTGCCACGAACCCTAGTGTACTTCGTCCAGGTCGTGAGAGCGGCGTTCTTCCAAGAGAATATGAAAGTTATTGGAATGATGAAAATAGTGATGAGGAAGTGAGCGAGATCAGCAGTGAGCCGGCCCGAATAGAACATGCAGCCACTGCCGAAAGTCAACAAGTTACGTCAGGCGTCGGTGAATCCTTGCGTTCAAGTGAACCAACACAGCCGGCATCCCCGGCACCCCTTCCCCAGGGCGAGCCCTCCCAGAACAGGCCACATGTACTACCACACCGTTTCTCATGGGAACAGCCCTTACACGATCTATCCGTGCATCCAAAACCAATTCAAGAGCCTGCGGCTGCCCCGACATCCGAATTTCTGAGATCTGCGATATACCCCGAAGGCCGCTCTTTCCAGCCCCAAGATGGATCTCGTGGAATAGATCAAAAGTCCCTCATGCCAGTGGGACAAGCTACAATAGTCAATGAAATCTCAAGACCCCTGGATAAGGAGCCTCCTATTCCGGATTCTAGCATCATGACTGATCAGGAAACGGAACCCATTGACAGTCAGAAAGGACTGACAGACTTGCCCACGGAGCTAGAGGTAGCGCAGCCGAGAGGGGAGCAGGTTTTGAAGGGGCCTTCCATGTCTAGCTATGATGAGAAGACCAGTAACCTCGGTCCACAGACCTCGATTGGTGGAATGGATCAGAGGGAAGAGCCTGAAATTCCTCTGTCAGAAGCTTCTCGGTCAAACGACCTGAGCTCTACTGTACCTGATCTTTATCTTCCGTCAACGGGACCTGCCATTCCGCCAAAGATTCCTGCCTTCCGGGAGATAGTGGCCTTAAAGACTGCATCAGAACGTGTCCGGGGCTTCAACGACGCTCGTCAACAATTCGCCAGACTCAAAGTTGGGCTTGATGATTGGGTTGCACAGACGGTCCATGAGCTTCCCGAACACGCTGATATATTGGCAATGTCTGGACGGCCGACTCCTAATTTCCAAGGTCACAGGCCATCGCCCTCGAGGTCGAAGCTAGGAGGTCTCTTGCCCGGTGGCGGCCAGGGTGGCCAACAACCATACTTCCAACAATATCTCAACGCCAGCCCGCAATCGCCAGCCCCATCTGGATCTTTGCAAGGCGGTGCCACGGGTAGTGTGTCGCCACAAGCGTCTTCGCCTTCAGGAGGCTCTGGTGGCAAGATCTCGGGCCAGCAAGTCCAAGCCAAAGGCAAAGATCTTCTACATACGGCAGGTGTTTTTGGCGGGAAAGCAAACGTTGCTGCAAAAGGGTTGTTCTCAAAGGGGAAGAGCAAGTTCAGAGCTGCGAGTGGCGCCGAAAAGGTATAGCCAATTTCATTCTATGATTCATGATTTTGTAAATTGAACCCTATTTAATCATGCTACCTTCACATCATCTTGAAGCGGGGTTCGCATATGATCTGTAGCACATGTACTTGTATCAGCAGAGTCGAATGTCAGAATCTCGGTCGAAGACCGATTGATCGCCTTCAAAACAATGTCTTTCCAGACTGACTTTCCCTTTCGAAATGCAGTGATTGATACTTGTGTTGTGTCAGGCTACCAATTTACCACCATCATCCGCTAGCCTCTCCCGAGGAATTCAACAGCAGCCACCTGACTTGCAACCCCAGCCCACCACCCAAATCCCAAAAGATCTTCACGACGGTCCAAGCCCAGGGGCAATTCAAGATGCTTCTCAAAACTTTCAGCAGGCACCTCGGACTCCCGAGCAGAAGTTCCCCCGAGATCCCCCCTCGTTAGAAAGTTTCTCGCAGAGTCAACTAGGGGATGACGAACGTAGCGAAGAGTCTGGGCGAACAAGCCAAGACAACCCGCCAATTTCTGACTTGCATGGCAAGGTCTATGCCTCAAGCCGCAAAGAGAAACAGCCAGCACAAGTGGCTGCCAGTGTTGGAGATACTCCTGTCTTCTTACACGAAACACCGTCGGCGGCATCATATGTGGGGTCTCCTAACGAGATACCCACACCACGGTCTGCTACTAGTAGTAACAGAACGCCAACCCAAGCGACCTTCGCTGCTCAAGCTCAGCCCGCAAAGTCGCCGATCGAGGACACCTCACACACTTCCGAAGCTCTGGAGAAAGTTGATGCTCGTTACGGCATGAAAAAACAGCCGAAGCCCATCATCCCACCTCAGTCGAACCTGTCCCAGTTGCCACAGCCGTCAAATACCTTTGGTACCATGTCCCGTGGCGGTGGTGTACCTACGACAGATACACCACAAACGTTCTCCGAAGTGTACAGAGATACCTTCTACAATGCAGATAAGCGAAAGGATCCTGTTGCTTCTTCCTTGCCAGGGGCGCAGCCGGCTAGCCTGCAGCAGGATGAAACCCAGCCGCAAAGATCTACGCGTATGGGGGCGTTGCTTCAGTCAGAGGTTTCTCAACCACCAACTTTGCAAACGCCTACGGAGGGCCTAGATGGCCGCGAGAATACTCCGAGAACCATACCAGCTATTTCACTAGGGGCTTCTCACCATACCCTTCGACCATCGCAAGAATACGCACAACGAGGACCAAGTATCGATGGTAGTCTGAGCTGTGGCAACCTGGATCTACCTCCATCACCCATGTCTCCACCCCCGCATCAATCCGCGGTTCGTGATGCTTTGGAAAAACAATCTCGGACAGGTCCAATTCATCACGGTATCGACCACGACTTTATCTCCGATGGCAATAACGAAAGGCTTAGGAACCGATCGCCTTCGTATTCGGGATCATTCCCGAACAGAACATCGCAAGACTCACGTCGATCGCTGGAGCCAAACACGTTCATGGACTCTGCTTTCTGGCAAAGTGACCAGAATAGAGGTAGTGATTTGGCCACGAATTCCTATCCTAGGCATGCCGCTGGAGACGAACCTCACATAACGCGCCAGCCGGCAGCGAACAGTCAGATTGGAGAGCCTGAATCACCTGTAGGACGTCGTTCAGACAGTAAGCCAAGATCCAGACGTGGCTCGAGAAGCTCCGCTCTCTTCAAGACGTTTGGTAGGCCTTCTGAATCAGATCAACCCCATCTACCAAATGCTTCTGACAACCAGCAAGAAGTCGATCCGCCAGTAGAACGCCGTTCGGAAAGCAAGCCAAGGTCCAGACGTGGCTCAAGGAGCTCTCCTTTCTTCAAGGCATTTGGTCGATCCTCAGAACCGGACCAACCGTCGCTTCCCAATATTCATGACAACCAAGTTCGCTCTAACCCGATCAACTCCCCGGTTGCAGAGGAAAGGAAAGGTAGGAGGACCACTCTTCTCCGTTCACTCAAAAGCAACTCTGCAAGCGGGAGTGGGAGTGGGCGAAGCAGAGAGAACATTACTCCAACGACGACCAAACCTCAGAGCATACTCCCTGTTCAAACATTCCCTGCAAATTCTCAACGGATGAATGAGAGCCCTTCGAGAGGCTCACCAAGTACAACGAAATCGAACAACAAGCTGCACAGGGCATCGACATCCGGGAACGTGGAGCAAGCCGGCAGCAAGAAAAAGAGATTCTCAGCCATTGGGGTAAGCGTCGTTCTGCCATATTTCCAATGTCGAGCACTAACAATTACCAGAGCTTATTTGGGCGATCAAATCCAAAACGACAGAGCTCCGTAGAGCATGCAGCTAGGGCTCCTCAGCAGCCCTCGCTTACCCCATTGCAGCAACGCGACTATGATATGCCCCCGCCGTCACAGCCGCAGCAGTATGATGGAGCTCCAATGGAGCAGCCACCTCCTGAAGGCTACTACGCTCCTCCTGGCCCTAACTCCAGACCGCCTCAAACTTCTAACGGCTACGCAGTATCTAATCCACCGATCCAGCAGAATTCATGGGCCCAAGATGCTCCAGCTTACGTTCACGATTCGTCTTTACGGCAGCGAGCGGACCCAATAGATCCTCAGCGAACTCAGCCGCAACCTAGAACCATAACAACAACAACCACCACCATTTCCCGAAGCCCACAAACCCCTTCATCTAGAGTTCCCCACTCCGCACCAGCAGTACAGACTTCAACATCCTCCCCCCGAACAAATGCACATTATTCGGCACCTTCCGTACCTAATACCTCATCAAGCAGGAGTCGAGAACCCCTCCCTCCACAATCAACTCCCGAGCCTCAACCTTCCGGCAGCTCATGGACACGCTTCTCATCCCACTCGCGCTCCAAGTCCCGAAACTCTCAACAACCACAACCATCCTCCAACGGGACTAGATTCCCAGCACCCCCATTCAACACCCCTAACATCCCGCAAAATGCCACCACCCGCCAACCCTCCCAGTCCACTTCTCGCTCCGACTCCCCACCTCCACCTCCTCTCCCACCAAAGGACGACTGGCACACCTCGCGCCCTCGCCAGTCCACGTTCAGCACCATAACCACAACTACACTGCACCACAGCCACAATCCCTCCCAAGTCTCAGCTATGTCAATCCGTCCCATTTCAACAGAGAGGCAAAACCGTCCTGTCTCATCTGGGAATCGACAATCGCTACCTCCATTACAAACAGATGTAAGCAGCCATCGCAACAGCGCCGTTCGATCAGCTAGCAAAGCGTTAACGCCAGAGGAGAAGAGGAGAAGTAGACAGCAGGAGATTGAGCGGAGTACGCTGCCGCGCACGGATATGAATATTGGATCACGTAGTGCTGAGGGGATGGAAGTGAGGAGGATGAGCGAGGATGAGCAGCCTGTTATGAGCGCGACTAGTTTTCCGGGACAGATGTGGCAGCCTGATTATGCGCATTGGGATGGTGACTAAGATTGACATACTTACTTATCATATGATTTTAGTTCTCTGTAGAATATCTGGATCATAATTGCGATGGAAGAGTTGTTGATAGCGGGTTATAAGGCTATATTCATGCGATGTTATGCTTTGTATATCTTGAGATACCATGTTTGGATTGTTGATAGATTGGGATATACATACACCTCTTTATTTAAAGACCTATTTCTCCTTTACTACACCTTTGTGCGTAATTTTGAATCTACCGGGCCAGCTCAAACCACAACTTCTACGTCATGTCTTAAAACACTTGAAGAATTGTCCTGGCAATATTGGACTATCTCAAAGGGTAATAGACCTGGTTATCGCACATTCCACACACCCCGAGAGCCGAGAATTTACCGCCGCGAGCTCTAGTAGCAGCTCATATGGGACAGCGATTAGGACCAGAAGTATGTGATCAAGCGAATCAACTTGTTCGAAGTCCAGAACGTGGCTGATACCTGATGGGCCACTGCGGCAACACGGTAAAAGTGTAGCTTGTCAGATGACAGAATGGACGTCAGTTCGACTGCCCGAGTCGAGCTCATCGGAGTAGATCATTCGCTTGCTTGATTTGGGACGATACTGGAGGAAGTCGAGCAACGTCGTATTGGTCCAGAGTCCATAATCGCAGTTCTATTCCACATAGCATACAGGGTATATCTTCTTCCAACACTGCAATTCCTTGCATACGGTCCTTTCTACGCCCATACAGTCCCCCAATCTTTATGATATCTTGTTGACTCGTTTCCTCGCCACATCCATCTTCCCCTGCACCCTCGTAACATCCTCGTCCAACATCCCCAATAGGTCCTTCTGCACCTCCAATTCCTCCTGGATCTGTATCCCCAGCTCCTTCTGCCGCCTCACAGCCGCCGCAAGCACATCCACATCCTCGTCTTGCTCTTGCATCATTTGTTTCTGCAGCTGTAAAACGCCCTGATTATCTAGTGCTCGAGTCTTGCCTGTTTCCTTTCCTAGTACACGGCCACCTGTAGGGCGCCCGTTGTGGGAGGATGTGGATGTGGCAGTGGTTCCGTTGGTGTTGGAAGACAAGAGGGTGCTAGTGTCGGACGCATTCGCGACCGCGGCGTCAACAGCGGATTTTGCTGCCATGGCGGAAAGCAGGTTCTCTAAACCTTCTCGTTCTCGTTTCGCACTACTCAGTAAATCTTTCCTACGCCTCAGCTCGCCGTCTCCCAGACTCGCACCACCTCGTATCGAACTGCTCGAGCCAAGATTCTGCAGCCCTGTTTCTAGAGCCGATATCATCGTGCCGGCTCTCACTAGGCATTTTTTAGCTTGTACCGAAGCTTCATGCTGTGCTTGTGCTGTAGATGCTTGGTCGCGCCTTGTTAGATTCAGCCGGGCATCATGGAGTTGGGCTTTTAGTTCGCGGTGGTGGTCGAGCCAGGCTACCGGATCTGTGATAGGAGCGCTCGATCCGGGATTGTTTATTGCGCCATGTAGAGTAGAAGCCAAACTTGATTTGGAGCTGTTACTGCTCGGTAGATTCAGAAATGTTCGCCATACGGATGTGTCTCGCCATCGCCCGTCAGGAGAGTTATTTATAGCGTTAAGGTAAGCTTCGAGGCCCTTACGCCGCTCTTCCGTCAGGGCTGGGGAGGATGTGCTACGTGTGAACCACGACTTCTGGGGGAGGGGGGCGGGTGGCAGGGTTCCGCCCGCTTGGGTAGTGATGGAGGCATGAAGGGTTGTGAAGTCCGAGTAGCGCTTTTGGAGGGTCAGGGTTCGGAGGGGTAGGCGGAGCGTTGTGTTGTAGACGGTGTAGGGTTTCGAGCTGCCGGAAGTGGAGGTGGAGGTGGTAGGGATGGAAATCTCGAGGTTGGGCGACATGGTGGGCCAGTGCTATCGGAGAATCATGGAGGAGGTACTGTTGTAACTGAGGCAGTGGCTTCGGGGGTGTTAGGTGCCTGGCGGTACTGCTGTTAAATGTTGCACATGCTCTTAACTAGAGATATGACGAAGGTCACATGACTTTAGATACGGCAGCCCAGAAAGTTGAAAGCGAAGTTCATGAAATGTGTATGTGGATGAACCTGCCCTATCTAATAGCTCTATCTATCTACTTAGCGCACGGTAGCTCCTAGCACCTTTCGCGAAGCTTTATGTGCTCCTCACTTGCCGCCTGGTATCGCTTTTCATGCCTGTCATCATGGATCACCACCAATTCAGAACGTCTCTTGGTCATCTGGCACGCCCCCTTCTGCCTCTGCGGGTATCTCGAATCCTTCCTGTAGTCGAAATGTCAGTCATAATGGAAATCGTGCACATAGCACAGAGGACGGCTTACCTCCGTTGAATACAAAATCGCCTGAATATGCTTGACCAACCCTTCTTCATCCTTCTCAATCTCCGGATCTGCATCAATAGCTTGCTGCAGGAGTAATTCAATGTCCCTCAATTTGCTAAAGTAGAAGTCCCGCTCCCTTTCCAAGCCCTCAACCGTAGACTTCAATTGTGCGTTTTCCGATATCACAGCCGCTGAAGCACCACCAGCCGCCGGTCTCACTCCTCTTGCTGCTGGTCCCGTTGTAGGTGTAGTGCCACGTCGAGCTGCACCAGCGCTGGCGCCCGAGTTGCGCGAGGAGACTGAAGCAGTAGCAGGTGCACCTGTTGGGGCTCCAGCGCCTTTCCGCCGCGCCAAGGCGTCATAGTCACCGCCAGGGTAATATTGATCCCAGTACCGTTTTGACCATTGGAGAAATTCAAGGTTATCTTGCATCTTGCACTTGACAAGATTGTCGATGGGGACGAGGCGCTCAATGCCATGCTTCGTAAAAGCGTCTGTTGGAACATATAAGCACATGGTCGTAGGGAGGGACTTGGGTGAGTGGCGTACTTTGCAGAATCTTAAAATTTTGTAGATAAGCGTACTCAGTGTTGACGTTGAACTTGACTCGGCCCATGGGCAGGTCCTCTGCGTAGTGTCATATTTAGCCCACGTACTCTTAGGTGGTGGGTCAAGGAGCAAGCATACGGAAGATGCTGTCGTATATCTGACATAGTGCTGCTCTGATATACCAAATACAAATCAGCCGGCTATCTGGTCTCAACGTAGGCGATGCGTACCCTGTACCACATTGCTCAACTTTTGTAACATTAAGCTGCAGGAGGTTGTTCAGCCATGCGAGGAGTTCTTGCCTATAGTGAATGCTCTGTTAGTGGTAAGCGTAGAAGTAGCTCGACGAACATGCCTGGATTCACCCATAGTGGGTGGTGTGCTATAGTGTGGGCAGCGGTTGCGAATAGGTAGGCGGCCGGCTTCAAGTAGTAGCTGATATATCAATGGAAGAGCGTTCCAACTTCAAAGGGTTGTATTTTAAGCTGACATGTGCCACGGGGTGGGGAAGTTGTTTATTATGAGGGCCAATCGTCACTAATTCGTAAGGCTACTGCGGACCAATCAGCGCGTCAAGGCTTGGCGTGCTCGCGTTAGCTACCTAGAACACCTTAGCCTTGAATGTATGAGTACAATTGAGGAAGGGAGCAAGTTTCCAAGTGATACGAGCACATGCAGAAGGCAAGTTTGTGTTGATTAAGGGGAATTTATTTACATGGGATGGAACAGTATACACATAGTCTTTTCCAATGCCCGATCATCCACACACGTCGGGAAATGCAAGGACTCGCTTAACAATGCCAACCAGATGCTGACTGAATACCACCAAAATCAGACCATTACCACCCATCAAACCTTCTAAAGTCGATACCAAACGTGCAACGAAATACCACCCAAACATGCACCATTTAAAACGCGCCTCCAGTCCCTCACCATCTTGCTAGATTGACCGCCAACATTATGCGTCTAATGATTCGACGCCTGGAAGCTGATACCCAAAATCCATGATTACTGCTCGGCTGTCTTGGCTCGTAGCGATGATCCGTCTATAGTCCGCTTTTGCGCTTAATATCCAACTTGTTGTCCACTTGGTGAAATTGACGATATTATCCCCATTCTTCAAATCGTATGCCTTGACACTCGTGTCGTAGCTGCCGCTGACGACTCTCCCGCTGGCACTGTCAAGATGCAAAGAGCGGACTAAACCCTCGTGACCCCTCATCTCACGGACCAGCTCGCCAGTATTGGTGTCGAATTGGTAGATGACTTGATCATTTCCGCCAGCTAAGATAGTCCGAGCATCAGGACTGAATTCCACGCAGGCCATTCCTCTATCTTTGCTAGGAAATTCTTTAATGCAGAGACCGGATGTCAGGTTCCAAAGCTTCGCTATTCCGTCACCACTTGCGGAGACCACGAGATCGCCTCTAAGCTGTACTGCGTTAACGGGCCCTCGGTGTCCGCTCAGCTTTCGCAGGAAGAAGCCTGTTTGTCGATCCCATAAGCAGACTGTCGCATCTTTTGAGCACGAGATGATGTGCTTCTCATCAAAGCAGACGTCCAAAACACCAGCGGTATGATGTCTGAGCCGACGAATCGGTTGATAGTCGGCTTTGACGTCCCAAATGATCAACGTATGATCTGAAGATCCCGTCACCATGATCTCATCGTCATACTGTAGGCATAGAATTGATTCGGTGTGGTAAAGGTAAGGCACTGCAGCAGCTGGTTTAATGTCAGATTGAGGAGAGAAGACCGTCGTAAACGGTCTGTGACCTTGATCTGCCAATTCTTCTGAGAGTGGAGGCACAGCCGAGCCAGGGTTTCTGCTTGTTACTCCTATCACCTTAATACATTCATACGTGTGAGCGTCCCAGATTCTGACAGTCCTATCTCTGGAGCCCGTGATAATTTTGTCCTTGTCAAATTGAACACAATAGACGCTGTCGATATGGCCTTCAAGGTAGATCGCTGCAGCATGACCGTCCAGCCATCGCTGGTGTAAAGCTTTTCGAACTCGCCACATGTTCTTCCAATTTTGTTGACCTCGTGCTCTTCCCAAGCCTGGTGGACCAGCAGTCGTTCTGGCGATGGTGTGATATACCGCCTGAAATTCGGCGCGGAAGACGTCTCTCCAAACGTGAGAGCTCGCTGAATCATGCCAGGCATGTGATACCAATTCTGCACTCATCAGAGAAGACACATCTAGATGTGAGAGTATTTGTCCCACAAGTTCTTGAGGAAGCACAGCTAGAGGATCTGTTGATTGTTAGAGGCGTAATCTTGCACTGTAATAGATGTCTCACCTTGTCGAATATATGGCACATCAAGATTCTTTGCCATTTCCCCCTGGTCACGCACTTCGATACCAACCCCACTCTCTGAGTCCCTTGTAACTTTTGGCTCCGCGAGCCGAATGTTGCGCATGGAGTCGATTATTTCATTTTGTGCAGCGGCTGCTGCGCGTGCCGCAGCACCACTAGCGATCTTCTCGGGAGGTCTTGGTAGCTCACCCTCAGCGCCAGGAAACGCGGGTAGAGCAGTAAAATTCTCGTCGTCGTAGGCATAAGATGGCACCATCGGCAATTGAGGTGGCGAGCTCGTGAAAGTAGAGGAAGCAGGCGGGTGTGCGTGTCCTATAGTCGACGGCAGGCGGCGCCGAAGCCAGCCAGAGCCTTGAGGGTGCGCAGGATTATCCTCTGATACTGCATATGCTGGACAGGACTCGAAGTACTTATGGTTGTACTCCTCACTTTCTTCCCCCATTGACTGATCGATTGAAAAATTGTTTCTCTTTCGCCGAGACATACCCCTCGTTGGGTGAGATCGGAACTCCACAATGGCGTCGCCAACGCCTGAAAAGCTTTTGTGGGGTCTTTTGTGGGTTGCCGTTGCCGCTATTAATGTCTCCTCGAAGAAGCTAGTGGCAGAGTGTTGAGGTCGCTTTGACGAGTGGGTCGTCGCGTGTCTCGGAAGGGACGTCGAAGGCCTGCTTGGGAGGGCGTTCGAAGGTTGAATGCATTCTTCGTAGAGGAACTCATCCTGCTCCAGACACAGTTGGTGAGGGCCAATCGTAGTATTCTTTCCCGACTCCTTGCTTCTATCGGCTTCTGAGTACCGCCGTCTCTTGAACAACACGCCTTTGAGACGTGATGTCTGCATAATGCGACCTCCAAATCCCTTTGTTTACCTCCTTGCTATCATGGTTCCGTAGGTGCGACTGAGGTCGCAGACGGCCTCAAAGGGAATCAGAGTCCAAAAATATGATACAATGGCCCGTATTAGTCGTAGGATTCGGTGTTGATGCTTGTAATCTGCGGCAACCCGTGGCTATCTGACTTTGGGGGCTGGAAGAGCGGTCAAATTAAAGGTTCGTCAATAAAGCAAAGTAAGCCTCCCGCAAAACAGCAATATATACAATGCACACGGAACGGGTACGACACAGACAAGATGTTCCACCGCAATGGACAGAGGTGCAAAAGAGAATAGTTGAAGAAGTGCCAGTCCGGCGTGGGGGAGAGTTCAAAACTCGCCGCGGTTAGGTCAGTGGCGTTACTTATTTACTTTTATCCCGAGGTCATGCAGAACATTCCTCTATAACAACAATAACAACAACAACATGGAACCTGGAACCTGGAAGCCTCTAAACTAGGCTCACTTTCACTGCTGCTAGGATGGCCCGGCTCCACGATGCTCAAGTGGCGAGCCTATACAAATACTTCTTCCTCATCATCGAGCCCATCTCTGCCCTTATTGGCGCTTACTACTCCTTTTATCAGCCGCAAGTTTATCTGGATCTCACTCATGCCAATTCAAGCCCCAAAAACGGCATACCCATTTCCATTCAGATTGTCCTTGCACAGCTAGCTAATTTGTATTTCCTGTTTGCCATCAATGAAGCTCTTGTATTGCGCTCCACAACAGATCTGAAGGTCTGGAGGGCTGTGCTCTTCTGCCTACTAATTGCGGACTTTGGACATCTATATAGCGTCAAAGCTGTGGGGTGGGATGTTTACTGGAATTTGTTCGGCTGGAATGCCATTGACTGGGGGAATGTACTCTTTGTGTATGTGGGCGCGTCAATAAGGCTATCTTTCCTACTGGGTTTCGGGGTTGGTCCGCCAGGTCAGCAAGCAGTCCGGCGAAGTAACCGGAGGAAGAGACCCTCAACCAGACTGAAGAATTGAAGCCGCCGAGGCCATCACGTTTGCCAAGTATGCTTATGGAAGTAATTGGAAAACTGTTTAGCTTTCTAATCCGGCACAAGGCGGAACAGTTCAAAGTTGTGGCGCCATCGCTATCACTGCAAGCTCAAGGTCCCATCCGCATCTTCTAGAATCCCTACGCTTCTGTATTGATCAAGACTTCGCCTCCCAGCCTCCAAGATTGCAGTGGTAGCAATCGTGTTCTTCAACGTTGGTAGACCTCTTTCATCCAGCTCGTCAAGCGTGACGTTCCCCGCTTTCAACGCCGCCACCGCATCAACAAACTTCTCGAAGCTGATGTAACCATATCCGGTCTGACCGTTAAAGTTGCCCTCTTCATCTGGAGCGTACTTCATGTAGAAGGGATTATACCACATCAGCTGGCCCTGCGAGTCTTCGGCAACGTCATAGCCACGTTTGGCTTGGTCAATGCGGATCTCGCCCTTGGATGCCATGTCTGCGTGGGAGTAGTCAGGTTTTGCTGGAGAGCGATGTGAGACCTGGGGCTGCGTATACTGACAGTGAAAGTACTGATTTGAGTGTACGCCTACACGTTGAGGAGCAGTCCAACTTGCTGTATACACACCCGTTGCCTTTCTCGCTGGTTCACGCCGCTTCTGCCATTCTACGAGTAGAGATATGGTGTCCTCTGTCCCAGGCATGCAGCCCAAGTCTTCAGCTGTACCTCTCGTCCCACTTGCTGTCACTTTCACCGGCTTATAATCCGGCACCATCGATTCGCAGACATCGACATGATGGGAGTTCAAATAATATGATATATCACTATCTTTACCTGCCCACGCCTTGAACGTCTCTAACTGCGATTTTGGCTGGCTCATGTAGCTATAGAAGTAATTGAAATCCCCCAACGCCTTCGCTCTGGCTCTTGCATCTGCATACGCCGGATCAAAACGTTTGTGGTGCTCGATGAAGACAAACACGTTATATTTACGGGATTCACGGATGAGCTCCTGATGCTCGAAGAGGTGTTTGACGGCAGGTTTCGTGATAAGGACATGGACTCCGTGTTGAATAGCGTAGAGGGCTATGGGGTAGTGGGTCGTGTCTGGAGTGAAGATTGTGATAGCGTCACCTGGAGAGAGTGCGTCGATGGCAGCTTTGTAGGATTGGGGGTCCCGGGAAGTCTTATCCGAGGGAAACGAGTCAAAGGAGACGTCAAGGTTATTGTAGACGGAAGAGACGTTCTTGTGGAGATGTTCGCCTGATGGGAGACAATCAAGGACTGGTTATCGTGACTCTCAAAGGGATCTCCTTCGAAACAAGACCTACGTAATGCAGGGAATTTGGCCCCTGTAGTGCCACACATGCTGAGCCTTCCCACCTTTGCTCGCTTTCTCAGATCAAACAGAGTTAGAGCCACCACGCCAATCTTTTTGTCGGAGCCTGACATCCCGCCGCCGACGAAGCCGGTGGTGTACTCCCCCGTACCAACCTCGATCACATTTCAGCTTATGAAGTGTAAGTTGGCTAACGGGAGACCTACCATGAGAATGTTGAGAGGCGCCATGGGGAGTTCAAAGAATCGAAAATAATATGACACGGCTGAGGTTATTGGGAGTTTACTCTAAACGCAGTCAGAGCAAGTCATGTGGCAGGAATTTCCTTGTTCGGACTACGAACCGATAAGTGCAAGTCTGTTAAATATGTCAAAGCGTGTATAGCAGATACAGACAAGTGCAGGATCCTCAACACTTGCGATAACGTCATGGGTCGGCGGGGTATCAGGCATTCAGCCGGAGGCCCGGAGGCTCGAGCCCCAACACTTTGGGGGATTTCTATGATGAATCGGGAGCTACTCATTAGAAGCATTCGAGATGCTGCCACAAACTAAGTAGTTGCCAACAGAGCCCACACGTGGGTTGATACTCTCGTTCGCATTCTTTTGTTGAATAGCAAAGATCAGACGTCTGTCTTATGTCCATCATGCTTATTGACAATCGGATGTTGCTAGTCATCCTCCACGTCTAACAGGTACCTTTGATCGAACAGCAGTAATTAGACATCTCCCATTTTTGTTGGTTATGACTCTTTCAGCAAACGAACGGCACTTCCTTATCTGGCAAGGGACAATGCTCTGTCGTGAAAGCAACCAGCTCATCTCTTTGCTTGTTTATTCCTAAAGGGAGAAATTCGAAGTCTTTGTTCACCAGAACCAATCTTGGACCATGGAGCTCTCGCGTTTTCTGATTTTCCACGCTTTGCCTCAACAAGGTTTCAAAAGCCAGAAAGCTTTGTCAATAAAGATTATGCACTTATGAGCCCAGAGGCATTCCTCCATGCACACCGGGCAGATCTTCCATCCTCATTCCACGCATTCCCCTTCACCAGCCATGCATCTCCCCTTCTCCATCCTCTCCATCCTCTTCGCCTTAACCGCTAGCACACACGCCTCCTTCGCAGACGAAACCCACGGCTCCTTCTCTTACGCCACTCGCAGCTTCACAGCCTCATACAACGGCACCTCAGCCGGCCTAAACATCGCAACCTACACCCAACCCAATTGCGCAGACCCTGTAAACCCCCTTTGCTCCGTCCTTCTCTACCCAAAATCCACTCCACTAACCCCTGACCTCACAGCAACCCTACGAATGGAATGTAACCTACGGCATAG
Source organism: Stereocaulon alpinum (assembly GCA_018257865.1). Classification (NCBI taxonomy): domain Eukaryota; kingdom Fungi; phylum Ascomycota; class Lecanoromycetes; order Lecanorales; family Stereocaulaceae; genus Stereocaulon; species Stereocaulon alpinum. The sequence goes on from JAEUBA010000065.1 coordinate 86,668, forward strand.
CCCTCCCCGTCTCAGTCAGCGGTATCATCCTAAGTCGTAACCTTACGTCTGAAGAACAACTCGACGTCAGCGTCTATGCGGAAAACAACACGTCTGATGCATGTTCTTTTTATCTCGCGAGTGTGAATGGGAGTACGACGTCTAATGATGCGCCGGCGCAGAGTGGGTATTGTTACAATGTAAGACCCCTATCTCCTGTGGGATTGATGAGAATGTTGCTGACTGGGGGGTGTGGTAGACTATGGATGGGTATGGGGATCCGAGTACTTGTTTGAATCTGTGGCATCATTGAAGTGAAGGCTAGTGGTAGAACTGAATGAGGGGGGAGGGCGGTGGTAGGTGTCGAGGGAATGCTTTTAGCTTGTCTAGCATGTCCACCTTGAGGCCTTTTCTATCTGCATTTCGATTCCTGACGTCAGGAAGGCGGACGTTGACTTCGTCTATCTATTTGTAATCCATGCCTCTATAATCCTAACCCACGATTGACCAATCCTGCAACCTAAGCTTTCAAGAACATTAACTAAGACCATCATCGCAAGGCTGGATATATGCGCAATGGGATGCCGACCTCCTTTCAAGATCATTCACTGTGCAAAGAAGAATGAACAGCACAATGCGGGCTCAAAGGGGCCAATCCTATCTTACAGCAAAGTAAAGGGATATCAAGCTGGGTGCCATACATGGTCAATGAACTTACACTGCCAGTAACAGGCCAAAAGCCATATCCTTCCTCTCTTCTCAACGGCCAGTGCACCACCTATTCACGCTCACAAACCTTTCGATTGGATCAATTGGAAGATCATGGGAATCGATTTCCGCGCATAGGTCCCAGGGGAAAATATCCCCGCATATTGGAGAATCGCGAACGAGTTCAAGCGCTACAGTATCTTGGGACGAGAATATAAGGGGGAGATCTCTCCGACGCGAAAGTGGGGGATGATTCTAAATTCAAAGACCTATTACATCTTCAGAACATGAGGTTCGTTTGATCGCCCAGTTGACAGGAGTAATGCAGGGTCGGGCCAGAAAACTTTCGATAAGCGTAATGTTTTGAGACCTACTGGAACATTGTAGGCTTTGTCAAGTCGTTAGCAACATAAAGTCCATGATCGGCGTGACTAAAGGGCAATCTCCCGGACCATGACGGAAGAGTGTGGTCCGTCATCCAAGAAGCGTGGTCTGACATCCTGCTTGCTTTCTTGTAAAGTCCATCTGCTGGCAATCTTAGAAGTTTGTGAACGATATTTGTGTCTCGTCACTCGAAGAAGCCACTTGAAATCTGCAAGCCTCTGCGGTAAGACATATATGTATAGGAAGAAGTGGATTATATGTAGAGAGGATGGAAGACCACATGGATAATATATACTTGGTGTGGAGGATGATGATGATGATGAAGAAGGAGGAAGAAGTTGAATAGGAAAAGCGCTCTAAGTAGTAGTGGATGTCAATGACAAAGTGTTTGTGAGCGAATGAAGGGCAGAGGACTCAAAGACGTGACGCAATTGGGATAAGTTTTCCTTGTGCTTCAATATCCCACCCCCAAAGTCTTCTTCACATGCCTCCATTGCTAGCTTCTCCGCTTCATCGTTTGTCCTCGGTCTTGTGAAAAGGAAGATAATGCATTGGCAGGCGCTTTTACTGCCATCACACTCACCTGCTCCTGTACAGAACGTTGAAAATGTAAGACCCATTCGTCTCGTTCGCCTTCACCTAGGCTTTCCCCTTTCATTCGTAATCCGATCTTCCACCGCCGCAAACCTCCCCTCAATATCCTCCCTCTCCTCCCTATCTTCCCTCGCCTGCCTCGCCGCCCTCTGAATCTTCCCCTCTCCACCCTTCCTCCTCCTCTCCTTATCCTCTTTCCGCTGCAGCACACTAGCAACCCATTCCTCAAACTCCTCCTCCACATCGCCCTCCGTCCTCCCACTCCCATCAACTCCCAACCCACCCCTAACCTTCCTCTTCATATCATCCATACTACTGATATCAAATGCCCACAACAAACCCCCCGTAATCATCATCATGAAGCTCGCCACATTAATAGTCGCCAGATTCAGCGCTTCGAAAGCTTCAAAGGCGCCGTTTACGGGAATTGCGGGGGGCCGGTTGGAGGGTTGGTAGAAGCGGGGGATAGTGGAGAGGTGCCGGCGGGCTCGTTGACGGCGGGTTATAAGGCCGGAGAGGGTAAGGAAGGAGGCGCCGGCTAGGAAGAGGGTGAGTTGTTTGCGGGAGCGGGGGGAGGTGAGGGAACTGGAGGGTTGGGGTTCGGGAGTTGGTTGGGAGGATGGTTGTTGGGTGTCTTGATTGGACATGTTGGGCATTGAGGGACGTTGGAGGAAAGCCATGTCCTTGTCGTATTCGAATTGAGGAGACTAAGTTCATTGATGCGATGAGACCATCGTGAATGGATGAAGCTGTCTAAAGCTGTACAGTATTGCAGGCAGAGTGATGCTTGGCGTGGAGACCCTTGGAGTGCCCCTAGGAATTGGCGCTCGACTTAGAGCTACCCTAATCTTAGTCTATCTACAGCAGAACAACGCCATTAGCGCCATCACTCGGTCATGTAGTGAGTAAATTTTCGACTAATAGTAGAGTCGGGTGACATGATACACCTGACGATGAAGCACATAGAATTTATGTAATGAAGATGCACCAACGTTAGATGAATTCAATGTCCAGTAATGGACTGGTACTAGAAAATTTACAGTACCCTGGCACAGGAGCCTCGTCGATAGATTGGATGTCAACCTGCTTATTTTCTATGAAGCTCACTTGATACGCTTCTGCTATTGATTTCGTACGAGCTGTGGTTTTGACCATCTTCGATCTTGACCTCGAAGCTGTGACGACGACAGAGGCGACTGAGAACATTGTAGGTTAAGGTACTCATAAAACCAATCCTATGGAACATTCATGGTGGTCGTTCCACTCCCGAGGTCTTTAGCCCAGCCGTCAGATAGAATGCGTGCTGTTCTACACAGCTTTCTATGTCTATACCTATTTGTTCCTTGTACATTAGGTGTTTCCCACCTGACAAGAGCGTACACTGACGTTCGGGAACATTATAAGACAATGTTACAAGTCAAGTCTAAATGACCACTTGCATCTTCGCATCCCGTACATGTTATCGAAAGACCACCCGCACCAATAAGCGTACAGAAGTCTAGACATTTAAAACCCTAGTAGCGCTTGTCTCAGGAAAAGTCACTGCCCTTGTAGTCGCCTGCAAGACCGTGGTCATGGTGGGTGTTACATCTCTGCTGCTCTCTGTCGCTACCGTTACACCTTTACGGATACCCACTCCAGTATCCGTCTGTGTGGTCTCCACTACCTTTGAGAACGAGACTGCTGTATTTTTCGTGCCAGCAACGGCAATTGTAGTAGAGTCTCCAGCAACCACATTTGTAGGCTATTCGAGCATCAGTACACAAATCTCCGAATCGCTGAGTTGAGGAAGCTCACCCCAGTCAAAGTAGCCTCAACCGCCATGGTTCTCACACTCGTTGAATACATCTCCGTAACTGTGACCTCCCAGAACTCACTCTCAGTCGTACACCCAACACGCCCACTGCTGCACACAACGGCTAATACCTTCCCCGTTGGTATTGTATCGGGATGCAAGTTCTGCCATGGCGCGACGAAATAAGTCGTCAAAGTCTCCATGCTGTTGCTGCTTGGGGCGAGCTCATATCCGTACTCAGAGCTATAAGTCACAGACTGATAGTATACTGTGATTGGAATGACTGGAGCCCCGAGTGGCGAGAGCGTGGTGTGGCAGGCTGTGACTGTGGTGGACGTGTAGAAGGTTGAGTAGCAGATCTTTGGGCGGGACAAGGAGAAGGGTGCGATCTTGATCGGCGGCACTGGACTTAGTTTTGAGGCCAGGATTTGTCTTGTCTCGAATTGGGATCTTGACGATGGCATTGCTGGGTTTGATGAATTCTGCGCAGCAGAAGAAACCCCAGAAGCTGAAGGCACGAATAAGCCTGATAGTGGAAGTGGGCCTGCGGTTAATACTGGCACGTGTGACGCTCTGAGCTGACTCATTCCAGTATTAGTGATGGAAGGGGGATCCCACATTGTAGTCATCAAGGGTGCAGGAGGGGCAGTGAATGCGTCTGTGGATGAAGGGGTAGCAGGCACGGGTGCGGAGCGCAGACCTCCATTCTGTATGGTCGGCGGTGGTGGCGCTGTGAAGGAGACATCATCATCACTATTGCCGAGCTTTCTAGGATCGACAGGGTCCTTGGTCATTGTTTGTATGGCAGGCGGAGGTGGTGCGGTGAGGGAGTCTATGTTGATATCGATTCCAGGCACGTAATGGTAACCCCCATCAGTAATTGCTGGAGGTGGCGGTATCGTATCGCGTGCCTTGAGCTGTAGGATGCCTTCGGCTTTGGGTGCTGCTGTTATGAGTTGGGCCAAAGGTACCAGGAGACCGAGTAGTAGGAAGAGGCAATTCATTGCTGCCATTCTAATATCATGGATGAGGTAGTTCGGTTTGAAGTTTTCTTGTAAGAAAGTGCCACAGATCTTATGAAGCTGGCGGTGCATTCCACGAGGTGGCTTGGCTGATCGGAATGAGATGAACATGCGCCAAGATTTTCCCTTGCATTCTTGTAGGGGTCAGAGTTCGGAGATCGAGGTGCAGACAAGAACACATATCCCTTAGAGTTGAGGGTGTGGTAGTCATGAGGAATACTGAAGGAGAAGAAGGTGCCGGTATGGCAACAGCAAGGGTATCTCTCGCCAAACAAATCTAATGCTATGATGGGAAATCTCGAAATGAAATCGCCTTCGTACCAAACGCCTCTGGTACAAAATACTTAATGAACTCCATCCTAGGCGCTACTGCCTGGAAACCATCGTTGATCCGGCCCCTGATAATATCCAGGCTCCTCGAAATTCATATTCTCCATATCATTAGCAGTCGGGAACATGTCCTCGAACGGCGCCCCGGAAGTGGTGGGTAAGCTGCCGTAAGAGAGAAATTGGTCATAAGATGTAAAGATTTGGGGCTGGAAAGGTGCTGAAGTGGTGTAGGCGTATTGTGGTTGATATTGAGCTGGTTCAGTGTGGTTCATATGGCGATCCGGCAAACCACCCTGCACCCCCTGCATGTTTTCTATAGTTTGGGGGCGGTGTGATCCAAGGTCCAAGGCCTCGTTGGGGTCTCTTCCTATTTTCGGTGCAACTTTGCGCAGAAGATCACTGCATAATACGGAAGCACGCCGGGCGGCTTCATCATCATCAGCCATGCTACGCAACCATTCCAAGGCTTTCTTTGCGCATCCAAAGACTTCTTCGACCTCTGTTGGCATATGATCTGCTCGAAAGGACATCTCAAGCATCATCACCGTGGCTGCCTGCATGAGATAATGCACTAAGCACCACCAAGGCGCAACCTTGTAAAGACCCACTGGATTGGGCTCGTCCGGTAGCAGCCCTAACATGTCTCGAGCCGCATGTACACATCTTGCTGCAGTTTCTCGATTGAAATCCCGGGCTTTACCAGACTCATTCGGGATCTTGCGATCTATGCGACATAGACAAGGGCGATTGATAATCATCGATGTGCTGTAGTAAAAGAAGCCGAGGCCTAATCGCTGAGGCATGAACTGTAGGTCCCGTTGCTTCTTGGAGAAATCAAATATAGGTGGTAGCTCTGATTGCAGTCTTTCGAGTTTCGAATTAAGATTAGCAATGGTTCCCTGTACATGGGCCCAAGACTGATCCATGGCGTCCGCGCGGTAAAGGCGATTCAAGACCTCATTAGTAAATGTACTGAGCTTCGTACTAAAGCTAAACGCTAGAGCACTACTAGGAGGAATCGCGTGCTTCATTTGCTGTGAAGTTTGAAGGGTTGGTGACGTCAAGGGGATTGAAGAAGCCGGTGAGCCTTTCACCTTGGAGGATTGACTGCTCGAGGATGGCGATGGCATTGCCTTGTCGAGTGGACGAGACTCATTACTAGACATACGTCTGAACATATGAATAGCTTCAGGACTTGAAGACGCTGTGCTGTAAAGGGAATCCTCTTCCAAGGGTAGCGGCAACGGAGCTGTGCAATCTGTTTCAGCAAATGACGTTGGACGACCTGTCATGACCGCCAATCTTCGCTCAACGGAACACAGAGCCCACCAGACACGGTATCTGATCTCCCTTGAAGCTTCTGACACGTCTTTGCTGGCATTCCGCAGATTTAGACCCAGAGTGGAAGCGTGCCGGATGGCAATACCACTCACTACCCACGACCTAAGCAGCATTAGCCACCTCCTCTCCAAAAAGGACTCTTTCAGGCTAAAGGCTCACCTGTTGATTTGGTTAATAGCCATCAGGTAAAACGTCATTAGTCCTGTAATCTGTACTCTTTGTAGCTCTGCATGTCCTAGGATGTGATCTGCATTGAACCCTAACAGTCGAGCACGAGTAAAATAGATCAAATGATCTCTTGGGTCGCCTCTCCATTCGGCCTGGATCAGATGAGAGTGTTTTGCTCCAATGGCGAAGATCAAATTCAGAATTGCCAGCCAGTTTTGGTTGATCTTTCTCTTGTCTTGACTAGCGGAAAAGATTTGATATTGATCGCTGAAGGTTTGCTTGCTAACTATTGGAAAGGCGGGGTGAACCGTATCTAAATAGCTCTTGAAAAGCATGTCTGCTGTAGCTTGTGCTGGCACCTCGTAAGGGTCGATTTGATCGGAGATCAACACGTTCAAGTCGTCACAATGGTAAGATGACTCGCTAATGGTGGCCTTGCCTGAGCTCAGGTGATGAGTCTCAGACGCTGGTGACTTTTGATCATCGACGCCTGGGTCCAGTGCACACTCATCACTATCTTCTGTGCTCGCTCTTTTGAGTCGTTGCATCCAAGTGATGTCGGAGTTTTTGCCGTGAAAACCTGTAGCTCGGGCGGCAACATCCCGATTGAAGTCTTCATTGATTTGGTCCAAGGATTCAGTAGATCCCACGCGAGCAGATACTTTATGTTCACCAGCTGGTTCGCGATACATACTAGCTCGTCTTGGGCTCAAGATAGACTGGTCGTCGTCGTCGTCCGAGAGTACCTCCTGCGATATCTCAGCTGTGTATCTGTGAAAGTCCACGAACGCTTGTCTACCTTGTCTAAAGCGGTTCGGATCAAGTTCTGGTCGTCATCCCCTACACGATTCCAGAGGTCCTCCAGAAGCCTCTCGTACTCTTCAACTCTGCCTGCTAGATTACCGAGCTGTCTTTGGACTCACAGCATTAGGTATGGGCTGATTCTTTGGTCGATCATCAGTAAGACTTACTTCTTAGTTCTGTCGCGCTTGCCATCCGCATATATGCAGGGCAATCTAAAGTCTTGGCAGTGCTGACAGGCTGGACGCTCCCCACTGCACTTTGTCTTCCTATGCCTACACGGCTCACACGCATGGGTGACCCGGTGCTTGTCCGCCGCTGTAGATGTTTTTGATACAGACTGGTCTTCGCTGCCACGCCGTAGGCGAGGTATGGCCACCTTCGGGGTAGGCTTTGGCTGCGAATCAATGGAATGCTGTAATGGGGTAGGCATAGGCGGAGGTAGGCTGGAATAGACGGCTGATGAGAGAGATAGGGGCATCTGCGTATGTGGAGTTGAGGCATTAGCGGTCGACGCTTGAGCCTTCTGCCTGCCAGCCTTGTTTGACCCATGTTTCCTCATCGTTGAAGAAGTGCCGAATTGGTCGTTTCTTCGAGTGGCAGTAGAGGAAGCAGTTGTCGTCAACTCGTTCTCTCAGGCCCCCAATCTCTTGAACAGCTTGTGCTCTATCGCGAAGTGGACGGAGCACGAGCTGCTGGTTGTGTGAGAGGGAGGAGGTGAGGATGATTCCACTGCGTTCATGGTGGGCGCTAGCAGTGATTGCAAGTCCTAAGGTTCTTTGGGTAAGGGATGTACGAGTAGCTTAATGTAGGTGAGGTGTGAGTAGCTCTTATTGATGCAATCGATATATAAGAAGCTAGAGATGGTGGATAGGGAGGAACACGACTTGCATTGACGCGACAGTATATGACCAACCGTATAGATCTGAGACTTGCCCGCTTGCACACCCCGAATATGGTAATCTGCACGTTTCCAGGTGGTGTGCGGATGATCACTGGGAATATGACGATCCTGGATGGCAACTTTGCTGAATGGCAAGGAATAAGCGAGGAGAACGGCGGGATGACATGGTGGTAGTGGGGTCAAAATATATGACAATACAACATTATCAGAATCTGCTAGTGTCAGGCAGCGTAATAAACCATCCATGAGAAGCTCCAGGCTCTTAACAGACACTCCCGCTTGCAGTAACATCCCCTCCTCTCCTCTCCAAATCCCCGCTGTCTCGAAGGTATACAGGCATATCCCAAGTAGCTTATCTCAGCATGGTTCCTCTATATTGGAACTACCTGAGTAGGATGCGGAGGCCCCGTTTGCGCGTTCTAGCCCGAATAACAATAGCCATGTTGGGCGCAAGACACGAGGGGATAGGGGTCAGGCGTTGCGGCGATCGTAGTTGGCGCTAGCACTAGCGCCCCATTGTAATCGGATATTGCTCCGTCAGAACAGCGAATTGTCAATTCCCCCTTGTATTATATAAGCTACGTCTCCGGACCTAGCTCCATGCCCTTCTAGCGCTCTCGTAGATGTCGCCGAAGAGGCTACACCAGCTGCTTTCCATCTCATGCTGTCCATCTCTGACATTGTACCATCTTTCTACTTCGAACGTCGGGTAGACTGGACCTGTGTGCCCTTGGTACACTTCTCGGTGATGTCTGCCTTTGATTAGTAAAAGTTTCCGAACCCCTTGTCGCTTGTAAACCATGTATCAGCTCCTGAGGGACCAACGTTCTCTATCATACTACCACATTACCATCGAACATCTTCTCTGTTATTTCTCTTGCTTCTGACCTTGTTAGTCTCTACGGTCGCGAGATTTCCAGGCCGGCGCTGGCTTGTTTATGGTCTGAGCTACCGCTATATCAGAGTCTAGATTCGTCTCCTCTCCGCCACCAATTTAGAGCGACTGCTTGAATAGACATCTTGCACAATGGAAGGTGCGGGTCAGAAGGAGTCTGTTCCAGTGCCCAAAGAGAGAAGCTATTTTCGCGACAATCCTCCCCCAACGACTCTAGAATCTCACACCAAGCTGGCAAAAGCATTCATTTCCTACCATGTGCGCTCCAACAGAGGTGTAGTATTGATCACCTCGGGTGGCACGACTGTGCCTCTGGAAAACCAAACTGTCCGATTCATTGACAACTTTTCCGCTGGCACCCGTGGAGCTACTTCAGCAGAATATTTCCTAGAGGCTGGCTATGCCGTGATCTTCCTTCACCGCCAGTTCTCACTACTGCCATACTCACGACACTACAGCCATTCTACAAATTGTTTCCTCGACTTCATGACTGAGGGGCAAAATGGCGAGGTGGAAGTAAATCCGGAGTATCAGCAAAAGATGCTGGGCGTCCTGCGGAAGTACAATGCCGCGAAAAGAGAGAACAAGCTATTGATGCTTCCTTTCACAACAATTACGGAGTACTTATGGGAGCTCAGAGAGGTTGCTACTTTGATGAGGCCTCTCGGACCAAAGGCACTGTTCTATCTTGCAGCAGCAGTTTCAGACTTCTTTCTACCAAAAGATCGCATTTCTGAGCACAAGATCCAGTCATCGGACAATAAAGAGCCCGTGGCAAATGGCTCATCGAAATCCGAGACTTCTGCTGGCCCACCAGTAGGCCACGGAAAGCAGCTCAAGATCGACCTGGACCCTGTTCCAAAGTTCCTGAAGACGCTCGTTGATGGCTGGGCACCAGAGGGCATGATCGTGAGCTTCAAATTGGAGACTGATCCTTCGCTGTTGGTTTTCAAAGCTCAACAAGCTCTGGAGAAGTACGCACACCATCTGGTCATTGGCAACCTCCTATCAACGAGAAAGTACGAGGTAGTTTTTGTAGCACCGAGTGAAGAGGAGCACTGGATTAGGGTACCGGTGCATAGAAGGATCAAAAGTGTTACAGCTCCAAGGCCGGATATGAAAGTACTGAAGGATGAGCAGACGACGGAGCAGGAATGGTTCAGAGGGGAGCCGGAGCAGGAAATCGAATCACTGATTGTTCCTGAAGTCGCTAAGATGCACAGGGAGTTCATCGAGAAGGCACAGGAGTCTAAGGCCGAGGATGATGAAGATATGCTGGCTAAAGCATTGGCATGGGCAGATTCTGGGTTGCAAGACTAACATGTCCACCCTGCACGCTGGACCTCCTCATTGGAGTGTCCCTATGTGCTACGGGAATGCTCCCTTATGGTGGAGTCTATAACGGCCATTGTAGTACGTTCTGACACTCTACGGCATTGAGTCCGATAAGAGTGGCACACGCCGGGCACCCCAGATCTGTTGATTCAGTTGTTAGCAAATGCTTCCGAGATTGGTTGGATACAAGAGCTTGACTATAAACTTCTGTATCACTACTCACAGGGAATCTACCCAGGAACTTATATTGCATGCCAGATTGACTTGAAGAAGCAACGGGTAATTGTAATCCTCCCAGCATGCCAAGACTTTTCGGCTACTCAATAGGGCTGAACGCCAAGCCCACAACTGGATCGCGACCTTGGGGCTCCGTTCTCACACTGCCAGCAACTACTCCCCTCCACAGACAGCGACAGCTCCACCACTGCAATCATGGCAGCCCTCAATAAGATCGCGGCGACAAGCCCATCGAGGCAGCGTCCCTCAGAGCTCGAGACCAGCATCGCCAATGCCCTCTATGACTTAGAGACCAACATCCCAGATATGAAGTCCGCGCTGAGACCGCTGCAATTTGTTTCCGCTAGAGAAGTAAGAGCCACCATATTCCACGGCACAAATAACACCTCTCAACGACTATAATGCTACGGGGAAGCCTTGTCATTGTGGCCATTCGCGAGCTACAGAAAGCTCACATAGCCACTCCACAACTTCAGTCACTAGACAAGCAATACTAACACCCTTTCCCTCCTCCACAGATCGAAGTCGGCCACGGCAAAAAAGCAATCGTCATCTTCGTCCCCGTTCCCCTCCTGCCCGGCTTCCACAAAGTCCAGCAACGGTACACTGCCCCAAAAACCCCCAAGCACCCACAACAATCACACACCCACTAACACCCCTTACCCCAGCCTAACCCGCGAACTCGAAAAGAAATTCAGCGACCGCCACGTCCTAATCCTTGCCTCCCGCCGCATCCTCCCCCGCCCCAAACGCTCCAACCGCTCTCGCACTTCCCAGACGCAAAAACGCCCTCACAGCCGTACCTTGACAGCAGTCCACGATGCGATCCTCAGCGACGTCGTGTATCCGGTTGAGATCGTTGGGAAGCGGACGAGGACGAGAGAGGATGGGAGTAAAGTGTTGAAGGTTGTGCTGGATGAGAAGGAGAGAGGGGGGGTAGACTATAGGTTGGATACGTATGCGGAGGTGTATAGGAAGTTGACGGGGAAGGGGGTTGGGTTTGAGTTTCCGCTTGGGGGGCCGGTGGAGTATTAGACGGGGAGACGACAACAAAGAGGAGATGGCCTGACGCTTGCCTCCATGCGATAGAGGAGCTAGGCTGTAGCAATATCAGGTGGAAAATCAATCAAGTCTTGCAAAGAGTTCCGAGTTATAGCGCTGAATTTCGGGTATAATGATTTTTGTCATAAAGAGCCATCTAACCTCCTCACCCTTCCTACACCAACAACAACCCAGTAAGCCAGCTCCCTCTTCTCCTTCCTCTCCTCCCCTTTCCCTCCTCCTGCGCCCTCCTCCCTCTCGACCTCAGCCTCCCAGTCCATCCTCACAAACACCGGTATTTCAAGAATGTCTCCATCTTCGGCCGTCTCCTCGCTCTCTGTTACATCCGCACAAACGACTTCCACAACCACAGTAGTCCAATTCCTCCCCTTATCCCACACTTTGCCCGCCTCAGCTATCTTCCCACCGTCACCGCCCGCATACTCGACTTTGGACAAACTGAACATCTTGCTCGATCGGCGGCTTTTCGGGTCACCGAGCGCTTCGTCCCATTGGTCCATATTAGGACCGATGTCAAACTGTGGGCACAAGATTGTAACTTTGTGGCTGGGTCTGCCCGGGGTGTGAGACGGTGTTGCGAGCGTGATTTTCACAGGGTCGAAGAGAGGGTTCTTGAGTGTGAGGAGGAACTGACTTGCTCGTAGAGGTGGCAGAGCGTTCAATTCGATTAGAGGGAGTTGAGTCGATGGCGCTGGCTGTAAAGGCTTGAGTGAGATAGTGGGAATGTAATTCAGCGCTACGAGCCTGATTCTGAAGCGTGTGCTTTGGACTTTGGCTTCGGGCTTGACGAGAATGTGCCGGCATATTCTGCAACGTTTGCTGCGCTTTGTACGGAGTAGCACCTGCGTGGGCCGGAGGTCTTTGACAAATCTAGATGGGTGTTTCTGCTCTGCTTGCTGTGCTATGCTTGCCGTACTGGTCCAGCCTTGAGTTCGCATCATCTCTATAGCTTCTGCGTCGGACGAGGTATCTAGAACTCGAAGACCTTCTGACGGGTCTGCGCTCTCTCGCATAGGTGTAGTCTTTGCCTGATCTTTCTTGCCGTACCCACTCCGACCAGTGTAGAGACTCATGATGCGTGCGAGGCTGTTGGGGGAGCTATAATTGAAGCCTCCAGACGGCGTAAGCAATAGATCTGTAGAGTTCGAGGAAGATAATTGGGAATTGTAGAAGGACCTTAGTGTCGCGAATACGGAGTCAGGCTCGTCGTCAGGAGTTGCCTCTGAGGGAGACTCTGCGTCTGAGGACTTTGTGCTAACAGCTCTAGATTCTCCACCAACCTTCAGCTTGCCTATGTCACTCCGCATATCCGTTAGACTTTTGAACTGCCATCCAATATCCAGGGACGTCCAATTGCAATATCCACAGCTCAGAATCCATGGGCCAAGCAGTTGTTTCTGGACAGGGTCAGGATGAACCGAGGTGACAGCCAGAGGACCGGCACATGTAGGGCAATTGAAGCAATTTCTTGTGCATCTATCGAGGTGTCGGGTCAACTTACTTGCTTACTCATTGGAGGGGAAAGTATGGAGGCTTACCTACCTACCAGCCTCGCTCTTAACCATACTCGACGGCATTTCGAACAGGCAATTCGGACAGTACCATGTTACGATTTCTTCTATCGTGCATCTTGGACAGCGGATCTGCTGGCAGTCTTCGCAAAAAAGGAGGTGCTCAAGCGTGTATAGGGAGAAGTTGGCGCGTGGGGATCTGGGGTCGAATGTTCGTTCCTCATCTTCGTCTCCTTTCGCTGGCGAATTACCGCCATTGATCGGGGTGGAGACGTCGGTGCAAGGGCAGCTGATGAAGGTGTATGGGAAGCTCATCGTGAGCGCCTAGTCATCGTGGAACCGTTTGTCTACGGTGGTCTTTCCAGAGTAAGGTAATGTAGCCAAGTGAAGCCCTGGGATCAACATCCAGCGGGAGCCAACTGCGGGACGACCTCCGCCGCCCACGCGTTTGATGCCTCCAGCTTCCCCCCCAACCCTCTACCCTCAAACACCCCACCAAACCTTCTCTACAACCCCGTTTACCCATATCACATTACTTCCCTCTCCACCATGGCAACAGCAAACTGGCGCACCATAAATATCGACCTCCTAGACCCCGAATCCTCCGCCAACTTCCCCGTCTCCTCCCTCCTCCCCACCATCCCCCAAGTCTCAGCCTCCGAAGTCCAAACACTCTCAGGCCAAATACGGCAATTATTACGAGGAGGAGATACAGAAGGAGCGCTAAGAGGTGCACTAGAGAATGCGCCGTATGGAGGGGAAGCGGGCGCGAAGGTGCGTTCTACGCTTGATCCTCAAGGCTACAGCAATAGGCACAGAGACAGCCTCGGTGATCCAGTGGTACGAGAGGAGAGACAGTTGACACGTCCCCCAGGAAATCCACCTCGCCACAGTCTCCGAGATCCTGCAATCAATAAAAGCATCCGAAATGTCCCCCCTTCTCAGCCGAATATACAATTCAGAAAACGGACCCGAAACGCTGGACGTATTGATGAAATACCTCTACAAAGGAATGGCACATTCCTCTCCTCCTAGCAACCCCTCTTCGAAAACGCTCACGCCACAGACGACAGGGTTCAGTCAGATACATTCGAGAGGGGGTGGGGAGGGGGGTGGGCAAGCGATGAGCGTGTTGTTGAGTTGGCATGAGAAGTTGGTGGAGATTGCGGGGGCGGGGAGTATTGTTAGGGTTATGACGGATCGGAGGACTGTTTGAAACACCGGCCTAGGGAGGGGGAGGGTGTGGGGCTTATGGAGGGAGGGTGGTAGAAGAGTGTGAAGATTACGGGGCATATGACCACATCTGGCCCCCATGACTGGAAGACGTCAGCGCCAGTACGATTGCTCGGCAGCGGTTATCTTCATATAAAGCATCACTTGCTCGGCTGGCCCCGAAATCTAAAAAATAGACCTATATCCACGACCATGCACCCTCTATATCCCTAATGCATCTTACTTTATGTCCCCGCCCCCAAGAATATCCTTCATATTAACCTGCCCCGTGCCCCTAGGCAGCGGCTTACTCTGTCCTTCGCCCTCCGACCACCCAATCATGTAAATGATCCTGTATGTAGCCGGCACACTCTCCCCTCCATTCCCATGCAATTCCCTATAAATTCCCTCAGTCGCAGCCAACACGTCCCTCCGCAATCCACTCTTTTCAGCCGTAAGCGCCGCATTACTCTCGCCCATCGCCTGCAAATCTGCCATCAATGCGAAAACAGATGGATAATCGACTATGATATCGTCGACGTCGACGGTAAGGAGTTTGAAACCCGCTTTCGTAAGCAGGCCCCCTATGTCCCGTACGTCTGCTAGCGGAGAAACGTGTGTAGAAACCCCGCCCCGTCGATCCAGATCGGCTAGTTGGAGCGAGGTGCGGAGTTCGAAGAGGGAATCACCACCTAGCATGGCTGCTATGAACGGGCTGTCTGGCTTCAATATATTATTGATTTGCGAAAGCAAGGAGGGCAGATCGTTGACCCAGTGTAGGGAGAGGGAGGAGAGGACCGCATTGAAAGATTGAGGCTCGAATGGTAAGGGTGTGTCTGCTGGTGGCAGAACAGTGCGTGTATGCGCGGGTAGGAGTGCATTGAATGGGAGATCGACGTCGCGGTGGAGAAAGGTAGGAGAGGTATCGGCGGAGGTAAGATGTGAGAGGCGGGTGGATAGGGGAGGCGAGTCCGGGTTCGGGACTGTGAGGGCGCGGGCTATGTTGCAGGCGTTGGCACCAAGGTCGAGGACGGAGGGGAAATGGCGGTTTATATCCTTGTGAACATCTCAGCTTCGGAACAATCTCAGTAACTGGGACGGAGAAAGTACGAGGAGGCGCTCGCACAATCTGTTGGCTACTTCGTCGCGGAGGTAATCTACCCGCCTACTTGCTTCTGCGTCCGATGCTGCGCGCTCGCGCTGGAGGTGCTTGATTCGATCATTGAAGACTTGCAATGTCGGAACTCCTGATGTTTGTAGGGCATAGTGTCGATGTGCACGAGGAAGCCGTCGCCGGAGGGCGGGACGAGGGAGGAAGGGCCGCAACGAGGCTGGCTTCATACTGACCCAGCTCATGTGGTTCAATTGAAGCTCCAATTCTTCATGATATGTACAGACTGTAATGACTTCACCGCACCTTTACCGAGGTTCAGCCGGTTTGCAGAAGGGTTCGCCTTCTCAGTTGCCAACCCCTTGAGCTGTCATTTGGGCCCTAAAGCGACCCTTCCAGGGAGCCTAAGTGCACCGCGGGAAAGGCTAAAGCCATAACCTCCGGGTATCCTTCTTGCTCCCCAGACGACCTGGTCTAGGCCGTGTTTAAGAAGGGCCTGGGCGGGTGACAATTCGGAGGGTGAGTTCTCCTATGGAAAAACCTACACCCGCATCAGGGCTGCCTTACGGGCCTTGTCGCCCGGAAGACAATGCTAAACTGCCCTAGAGACACCTGCTATAGGGTCGATCTTCCAGGTAGCCAGGGGTAATTTGATGGGTTAATCTTGATTTCCTAGTATTGTATGAGGATGGTATTGGTGAATCGGGAATCTTATGATCTAACAGCACACAAAGTCATTGAGTAAGAATCAATCCTAGCTTGCGACTCTAAGTACTAAAAACATACACGCTCCAGCGACACAACAATGCAGAGCTTCTTTGCCTCATACTGATCGCTAGGAGTGGACTGCTCTCTTCACGCAAGTACTCCGACTGGCTGTTCAGGAGCGTCCTGCCAGAACTCTTCAACTTCAACTTCGTTCTTGTCTCCATCTTCGTCTTCATCTTCGTCTTCATCGACGTCTTCATCTTCGTCTCCATCTTCGTCTCCATCTTCGTCTCCATCTTCGTCTCCATCTTCGTCTCCATCTTCGTCTCCATCGTCGTCTTCATCTTCTTCACTGACATCTGTCTCAGGTCTCGAACACTGGGCATCATCGACACTGTCGAGTAGCTCTTCGAAGGCAGAATACCATTCTTCAGTATCAAGATCACGAGGTTCCCCGGCCCACCTCGCCCAATTGTCGTTGGAATCTCTACGCCATTGAGCATAGTCTTTCGGTGTGCAGCCATCCATGTCCGCTTTTGTGCTGTCCAATCCGTTTAGGCGTTTCCTCTTCAGTATATCTAAAGTCTCGATATCGGCAAAGAGTGCAGCGTAGTGGAGTAAAGTGCGCCCATGGTGTCCCGAAACGTTGTAGTGGAGATCAGCGTTGTCCAGCAATATTTTCAGCACCTTGTGGCAATTGTACATCAGAGCGACATGCAGAGCAGGCGTCCCTTTGAAGGTTTTCGCATTGATATCAGCACCTCTCCCTAGCAAGCCAGCTACCGTGTATTGTTTATTTTCTTCGGTTGCTAAATGCAGCGGTCTCTTGCCTTCATTATCTTGAGATTCAATGTCTCCGCCATACTGCAGGAGGATGTCAACAAACGTCATGTCTACCCCTGACGAGGCAGCGAAGCTCAACGCCGTTTGGCCAAACCTGTCTTTGAGACCCACATCTGCTCTCGAGTCCAGCAAAAGCTCCATACAAGTGCTATGTCGTGCGTAAAGCGACCAGTGCAGTGGGCTCCGCCCAACTAAATAACTACTGTTGGGATCCGCCCCACAACGGAGTAGTCGATTAACACCCTCCGCGTCCCCTTTTTGCGCAGCCCACGATAGAGTTGTCCTGCCATGCACGTCCTTCATATCTATTGAAGAACGAAGATTTGAGGAGAGTACGCTATCAAGAGTTCTGCCTGAAATCCCGAGATATGCCGTGTGAAGTTCGGAGAATTGTAGAAGATCAAGCTGTGTATCGCCATCAAACAGGCCACGAAGTCGACGCATATACCGGTTGCTCTGACTTGTACTCAAGAGCTTTTCCCATGCAAGCGTGTATGGTGAGCTTACAAATTGTTACTACTAGTGTATAGATGAGGGGGTTTTGAGAAAGTGCGCACCTTTTGGCATTGTTTTCTTGGAATTTGTCAGAACCCGCACGAATCAGAAGTTCAGCTGTGTCAAATCGGTTGTAATTAATTGCGAACTAGTAACGTTTTCAGACCGGCTGAGAAGATCATCATACTGAGTCTTACATGAAGCAGAGAGTAACTGTCTGGAGTGACATCGAAGACAGAAGCCTCGCCATTCGCTAATAACCGTTTGACCTCAGCATCGAAACCCCTCATCACACAAAGGAAGATGTAAGCATCGTCAGGGCGCAAGTTGAAGATTCGAAGAACCACTTCTGGGCCCTTGGGTTGTCTGCAAGCCATTGTAATAGCCAGCGCGCGATGAACAAACCATCTTGGAAAGACGTATTGGATCCGTGTCGACCTTCCTCGACACCTCACATTCTTGCATCCTTGCGAGGACCATGGCGAGGCTGAGTAACCTACGAAGAGTGACCCGAAGACAGCATCCAGGAATCCGGGACTTTCAAAGCGTACGTGCTTGTGACATGAGCAGTTGCAATCTGGACCACAGGAGTTCCGAAACATCTCGAATGTTGTAGCAGACGGTTGCTCATCGTTCTTTTGTGGAGCAAGCTCTACCGCACCAGTCGCTGGGGCAACTTGAAGCTCATCTAATGCCGAGCTCAACTGAAATACGGCATCAGACCCTGTTTCCGTGTCGTTTTGTGTTTGAGTGGCGTGCGGCACTCGAACTAGCGAACGCTCAGGTACATCCGTGGTATCATCAGCTACGGGCAAGGCGTACTCACAAGCCGAATTGTCACCCATAGGCGAATGGATTCTCATTGCATGTAGTGAAACAGACACACCCTGTAGCTGAGCAAATCCCCGAAGCGAGATGGACCTATCGGACATTAGCATTAGCAAGACGTGGTAATCCTTTATTGCATTCATTTTGCGGCTTACGAATTCAGAATGGACAGTGCAGATGACAATGACACTTTGTCACCTCGAATTTCATCCTTGAGTTCGCGTACCTCTCCTTCTAGTCGAAGCCAGACGGAACGATCGAGCCTTAACTCATTACCTGTGCCCTTGACCGTAGTAAGCTTGTATGCAAGTAAGCTCTGCAACTTCAACAGCGTCGATTTCACTTTCTCTAGGACTCGGCCAATGCTCGTTACGGGTTCTGTTCCGGTAATTTCCAGATGTTCCTGGAGAAGATTGTCGACATCTTGCAAGACGCCTTGGATGTCAGCAACCTCATTACTAAGAGCTAGAAGAATGTCCGGCGCGTTTTTGAGGCTTATGATCTTCTTGAGGCCATTACTAAGGGAACTACCAGCTTGGAAAATGGCGATTATGCCCGCGGTCACGGATAAAGGGTCCATATCGCATGTTGATAAGGAGGTGAGTCGTTGTCGGTAAGGCTATCAGGAATTGAAGCTTGCTAGCGTGTCGGACTTTGGCGACACCAAACCCCATGGCGGGGCAGAACTTCACAATGCATCCAACAAACCAAATCATAACATCGCAACGTTGCTCTGACCTTATTAATGAAGAAGCTTCTACAACACTTTTTTCGTTGCTCGAAAATCTATTATTGGTACTAAAACCACCCAATTTTCATGACCTCGTAACTTAGGCCTACCTTCACCAGGCCATCTTCTTTTGGTGGTGGGGCACTTACCGAGGTTGTCCCTTAGGGTTATGCCTGGACCCGCGGGACAAATCACAAATGTAAGCCGTGATTAGAGCCACATGATTGTGAGGATGCTGACTCAATGGTGGAGCAGAACCTTCCGGCAGTTGAAGCGGCTTGCCTCGTGGTTCCCGTCTGAAGATTCACCCGGTGCATGTAAGCATCGAGTACTATTTTTAGATAAGCCAGCTTATTGCACGCTTTCTGGAACGTTCGGTAGATATGTCGTGTTTCAATGCTTGGTAAATGCATTTGAGTCATACTTTGGTTTGCAAATAATCTGAACTATTTGATATTCGCTCTGTACTAGGCTACTCCTCCGTACGCGTGTGGTCCTGTTGGAGGCATAGCATGTTATCAATAAGTAATCAATTCAGCCCTAGGTTAAACCTTATGCCTGTAAGTCGCAGTAAACATGCAGGCATTTTGTCGTCCGTTGTCCGATACTATTCTTGCACACGGCATGCTGTGCGCGTTAGGCGCCCAGGCCTCCATGGGTGTCTACCTTAGAAGCGAAGTGTTCAGTCAGCGAATAAGTCAGCGAACAAAGATTTTAACATCCGAGTGTACCTGCATGAGAGCCACGTGTGCATAATCGTTGATCTGCATGTTGACGTTTAGGGGCTGAGTAGGGATCGCTTGTGATAGGTACGATCCTTCTCTGTCACAGATATCACAAACGCCGCAGCTGCATGTTTCATACAACCAGGAGCGAACGAAGGCACTGTTCGCTTGTTTCCGGCGCAGCCCTTTCGCAGGGGTTTGAGCCTTGCAAGTTTCATGTGGCAGCATTATTGCGGGTTAATTTGCTGCTCAGTCATGTCTATGCACGCTAATTTGTAACGTAGATGTACAGGTACATTGATTCCGGCATTGCGATCAGCGTTTGACACACGCCTGAGCGTCCAATTCTTTGGGGGAAAATCGACATTTGAGAGCAGAAGGTCTGTGAGACACGTTTCAAATCGAAAAAGGGATCTACCAAGGAAGCCGGCTCTTGAAGAAAGCGTTTTGATGCCAAGCAAGAAGTTCCTGAAGACATCCGCCGGCATGTTCGGGAAGCCACATGGCGGCTGCACCATGGCTGTTATCGGCCAGGATCCGGGCAGGGATAATCCTATTCATTTCCTTCGCATCTGCCTGGGTGCCAACATTGATCTCCTTTTCCTGTGGCTGGGCTGCGCAAAAGCAAAACTTAGACTCGGGCAAGCATGAATTGATGCTTTGAGTTGTTAACGCCAGGATCTCTGCTCGCCATGTCATTTGACTTCGCCCTTATAGCCGCAACTATGAAGTCCCAGGGTACTCAACTGGGAGCATCATGGCGCAAACAGATTTAGGGACGTGTACGTGCGTAATGGAGATGATGGGAATCTTGGGCAGTTTGCCACCATCAGCCTACCGGCAAAGCAGCGCACCGCCAGTCGTTCAATTACTAGTCCATGTGGAGTACGGGATAGAGAATATGAACATTCAAAATGTCACGGTGTCTTATCACAGATCCACTTTGCATGAAACGGATGGGACGATCCACAGCGGCGGAAGTGCAGCCCCGATCCCGGCAGCAGTACCCTTGTTTCTAGCGCCCTTCTAGACACATAAGCCACTACCCACCAGAGTGGTAGCCATTAACGAAAGGTGAGATGAGATGCGAGAATGCAATGTTAATCATGGAAAGAGCCGCGCATGATACATGGCATCCCTCGGAAGAAAATGACTTTTACGATGAGCAGTACTACAGTAGTATATTACCGTAGTGGGCGAGCGGACCTCTGACTCTATGACCATGGTAAGCGACGCCGGATGCGCAGGTAAGGCTCGTGACACGGGCTTGCCGTATGAGAATGAGTATCGTGGACAGAGCGATCTTATTGCGCAGAAGGGATTTGACTCAAGGTACGTGCCTATGACTCGAAGAACTTTTACTTTTTGAGGCCTTATTCATATTGACGTCTAAGTGTCAGCCTTGGGCATTGATCAATCAATTATAGAAATGCGAGAGATTATATCGCATACGAGAGCGACAAGCCAATAGATCAAACGGGTTAAGGTAGACTTTTTTCCAGCCAGTGTGCAGTGTGCAGTGTGCAGCCAGACCGGCGGGGATGGCTGGGATGCGAGATTCCGCTTTAGTGGCTTCGCGCCAATGCAGGAACGAGAGCCCAAAGGTACCTTAGAGCAATGTTTGACAGGGATGACCAGAGATCCCGGAAACTCTGTTTCGTGACCCGAACGAGAGCTGAGCCCTGAATCACCTAGAACCAGTGACCTAACCTGCTAACTCCGTAATCTGGTAGGCACCCAGCGGAGCCCTGTTAGGCACAATCACTAATGGACGGCCTACCACAGACACCCGGCCGTTAATCCTAACTTAACTTGACTGTTCTAGTCTTTGCCGTAGAAATGTTAGAACTTGAAACGGCCGCAGGACCCCTGCACAAAAAGAAAACAGAAAAAAAAGAGAGAGTCGTAGCAAAGCAAATACTCTCACATTTCCCCATTTCTGCGTCATCCTGCAGCCTACTTCCCCCTTTGGCAGTAAAACATCCCAAAATCTACCTGACACAAGACATACCGCATCCCTATCACAAAAGTAAACCTCTTCTCCCATTACCGTCTTAATTTGCTGTCTAAACCGTCCCCGTTGTCCAAGGGGTGCCCGCATCACAGAAAATTACGTCCGCACACAAAGTCCCCCATCAGTCACTTTCCATCTCACTTTACCTTGCATGACAGTCTTTCCTGCGGCCAATTGATATAATCCGACCTTCTCTGCGACCCTAGCTCCGTCTGACGCCTCTCCCTCCACTTCAACAAATCTGCCAAGATTACTCACTCTGGATTCTATTTTCGAAGGAGCAACTCCTGCCTCAAAGGTCGCCCCAGTCAAATGTACTATACACCACCGCAATCCTAGAGGTTACAAAGATTATCGACGGACTCGGCGACGGATCTCACTTGCAGATACGTTACATCGTAAGAGCACTTTGTCAACTTCGACTCAGCTCTACTTACGAGTAGCTTGCAGGAACATACACAGCCCAGAATCTATTCTAGTGAGTCACGGTCAGCATCGCGGCCGCTTTTCTAATATATAAGATTTGTCTCCTCTCCAGTGTCTCCTCTTCATTCAGACAACAGCTAACATCCTCACCACCCAAAGACACCAAGACGCTCTTATGACCTTCAGCAATACCGCATCAATAATGAACATGGGACGAGGCGCATACGATACCACTGGCGTGCCAAAGCCAAAGCCACCTCCAAAGACCCGGTAATGTCTTCTCGAACCTCGCCATGGCTCCAGGGCCTTGATGCGCACCGTTGTCAATATTCGCCAGGCAGTCAATCTCCGCGACTTGCCACCGAGAGCAAGCAGCCTGGCACTGTGCATCATTGGTCTCTGGGGTAGAAGGAATGACTCCACAGCGAGGTACGTACCGCTAGGACACAGTCACCTGATTGACCCTTACCGCCTAGCGATGCACGAACCCTGCTAATGTACGCAAGCACAGGTCTAACTCATCCGCGCCATTCGTAATCAAACTTCGTTCCTGTTCGACTGTTTTCTCAGCTTTTCTCGCTTCCACCTGTCCATTTCGGTTTCGGCGTCCGCATCATAGACTGTATCACCACTACCGCACACGATTCGCCCTTGCCTGAGCATTGTACCACCACCAATCAATTGCGATTAGCGACGCACTCAGCGATGGAGCGATTTTAGCATTCCTTCTACACCCTTACCACAACACATACGAATTCCCTTGCAGCGGTACATCGGGTCCCAAACATCGTTCTCGGAGTTCGATTAGAAAGAGCATGGCATTGTTAGGGGAAAAGATACCACAATAGATTATTCGACTTCACAGTCCGGGGGAGAAAACTGTATCATATTCGGCTTTAGCGTTCTTGGTCCGGCTTGGACCCGTTCGTTTTCGCATCGCTTGGGCGTTCGGGGCATCATTCTACGTGCAGCAAGATCTGGCGGGACGTGCAGAGCGCAGGACTCAAGGAAGATGTATGACTGTACACTGTTTCCATAGACGCTCGTTTCCAAAAATATTGCTCCCTCAGAGACATAGCTTTTTCCACCACTCTCCAATCGCATTCGTGCAATTCTCACAGAAATCACGATTATACTGTCTTGACGACATTGGCAATTGCCATGCATGCAGGAGCGCATCCCCAGCACTTGCCACTCAAGTCCTGAAATCCTGACGGGTAAGGAGTAATTCTCACAAATTCAAATTCACCGACTTCCTTCAAAGGATTTTCCCTGCAGTTGTGCGCGCTAGCCGGTTTAGGCTCACCCAATCGTCATCTCAGCAGTCTCCCCGAGCCATAGAGAGCAAGTCCATCCCCTGGCGCATCCACAAATCTCCCTCTGCCACGTGAGTCTGACCGACAGCATTTGAAACCGACAGGACCAAGGCCTTGCACAGCCTCCTAGCTCCAGGCATCTACAGTAATCCTGCTAATCTTATGCTGACCACATTC
The DNA here is from genome assembly GCA_018257865.1 of Stereocaulon alpinum. NCBI lineage: Eukaryota > Fungi > Ascomycota > Lecanoromycetes > Lecanorales > Stereocaulaceae > Stereocaulon > Stereocaulon alpinum. The sequence goes on from JAEUBA010000065.1 coordinate 110,319, forward strand.
CTGCGCTAAGCCCGGCTGTCTTCAGCCGCGGATTACGGATCACCATACGGAGAAGACCGTTTACCATACCCACGCCGTTCCTGTTAATTGAGATCTAGGTCTGCCCTACGATACCTCACTAAGGACCTTTTTGTCGCCTGGGTCCGTACCTGCATACGATGGCAGATTCTGCTGGTGCTGCGCCGCCGAAGCCAAGCAGTAGTGTCAAGCTCGTCTTGCTAGGAGAAGCCGCCGTTGGCAAGGTGCGTTGAAACGTTGACATGAGCCTGAGCAAGGGCATCGCCTTGGCTGCCTCGGCGTCATCTCCTCCTCGGATATGCAAATCAGCATGGCAGCCTGGATGACTGACGTGGTCTGCAGTCATCATTAGTGCTCCGCTTCGTAAACAATGACTTCCAAGAAAACAAAGAGCCTACCATCGGCGGTGAGCTACCCTGTCCTTCGCCCAATTGCACAAATCCGGCCCTCTCCGATCCAGCCTGAAGAACGCCTGCCTCTGAGATCACGTCACTGACAATACGACCCAAACACACAGCTGCCTTTCTAACCCAGAAATCTCACCTCCCCCACCGAACCATCAAATTCGAAATATGGGACACAGCAGGCCAAGAGCGCTTCGCCTCCCTAGCACCCATGTATTACCGGAATGCACAATCCGCCCTTGTCGTCTACGATCTCACAAAGCCCACCTCTCTCGTAAAAGCAAAACACTGGGTCGCCGAACTCCAACGACAGGCCAGTCCCGGTATCGTCATCGCCTTAGTAGGCAACAAGCTTGATCTTACGAACGAAAGCTCCAATGCCTCGAATACGCCTAGCGCCACAGCTACCGAGGGAGCCACAGAAGGCGAAGAGAGCGCCGACGCAGTGGAGGAGAGCGGTGACGCGAGAAAGATCTCTACAAAGGAGGGGAGGGAGTATGCTGAGGAAGAGGGACTGTTGTTCTTCGAGACGAGCGCCAAGTCGGGCGTTAATGTACAAGAGGTCTTCACTGCCATCGCGAACGCGATTCCGGAGACGCAGATGAAGACGAGCAAGACAGGGGCTGCTGCGGGTGGTGGGACACAGAGTGCGTTGGGGGCAGAAAGGGTTAATCTGAACAAGAAAGTTGGAGAGGCAAAGGAAGGGTGTGCTTGTTAGACATGACTTGATGAGGGCAGGTGGTGGAGCAGAAGAGGTGCGTGAAAGCATAGTCGGTATCGATACATCGGGTTGAGGTGTTCTGCGGAGTCGAGGAGTTGAACAGTCTGCACCATTATGAGAGCATCTGTATCTTCATTGTAATACGCTTGGTTCATACAGAGTCAATACGGTCTGTTAATGATGTCTTTCTTCAACATCTTTTCAATCAGAAATCTCAATTGAAACACATCAAATCATCGCCTTTTCCCCTCCTTGCATGTATGCCAACGACTCGCCTTACTCTCAACCATCATCTTATCCGCCTCAGACTTATACTACCCTTTCCAAACCCCCCCCCCCCCCCCCCCCCCCCCCCCCCCCCCCCCCTACTGTATTTCCTTTATACCACTATCTACGAGCCACAGAAATTCCTCTGTGTATATGAAACATGTATACCAACACCCATTCAACCCTAACCTCTCCTCTATTCGTGCACGCATCTCCTTTTCCTCATCTCCAATTTACGCATACAATGCTAATCAATCCTACTCAATGAGAGAAGCACGGTACGCGCTAGATGTATGAAGTTTGTTGCTGGAGTTTAGTGATGTTCTTTCCTTGCTGAGAAGGATGAGCTGTTGATATAAGCTTGTCTATATTCAAGCTGCTTTTTGCCTTGTTCGCATTGCTGAACGATCATGTGATGGGATGGTGTTGAGGATGAGGATGAGGATGAGGATGAGGATCGTGGGTTGGGTTGGGGCTGACATGACTTACGGGAGGGAGGCTGGCGGGGGGGATGCCGGTGTGGCGATGGAGAGGGAAGGGGAGGAAGATTAAGGGGGTAAAAGAAGCGGCAGGGGAGATGCTGGTCCGGAGAGGGAAGGGGAAGAGAAGGGAGGAGAAGAGGGGACGGCCCGGAAAGCGGTTGGAGGATCTGTTGAATTGTGAAGGAAGTGACTAGGGGTAGGGGGATAATGAAAGGATACGCGAAACCGAGCGAAGGATGCGAAGGTGGATGCGTGCCTAAGGTACGTCACCTTTCTGGGAATGGAAAGATGGGAGGATCAAGGATCAAACAGCGAAGGATGCGGCGCTCAATGATGCGGTGAGTTGTTTATAGACGGCACGTACTTCATGGATGCGCTATGGAAGAGTACATGGCAGAGTACAAAGTCGTATGACACTTAGACGAAGCAGAAGGAGCTGAAAGATCAACACTTCAGAGGATGCGTGCGTGTGCGGCGTTCAGAGAGAAGGGCTTTAGGTGAAGGATGCATGCAGAGTTGATTTCAAACCCAATGAAGCTCGACAGAGAGAGATCTAGACGGTCAACAGAAACTTGGAGCGGAGAAGACAGAGACGAAGGACTTGCTTGCTCAGCCTCTGAATCCTTCCACTTGGAAGAAAAGGATCCGTAACTTAGTCGGCACTATATCATGAAAATTAAGTCTACGGATTGAGGGATTCTTGCATATGGATAAGCGTAGGAGCCGGAGGAATCGAAGGAGGAGATGGGGTACGGGGTACATAGGCGGAGTGAAGTCAAAGGAGTCGAAGGAGTTGAAGGAATTGAAGGAGTTGAATTCAAAGTTGGCGGCTAAGCATCTTGGCCTGCTGAAGCTGCATCGAGTGTCTGTCTAGCCGCCGAGTTCAAGCTTGACTTTAACTCCTTCAACTGTGGTCAGGACGTGCATGAACTGCCAAGAAGAAGAGCTGAAGTTGAAGTTGAGGTCGGCGGCTAAGGTTGATAAGGATGTATAGTCTCAAGATGCGCTTGCCAAGCAGCCAAGGGATATGAACGGTGAGGAGATGAGCTGTTCGACAAGCACCGTTATTGCCCTGCTGTCTGTTGACCCAATGCATGGATAATGGTGAGAGAAAGATGCTTCGAGCAGAACATAAACTTCACAGATGCGGATTCTTGGCAGTGAGAGGTAATGTTCAATATGTTCATATCTTGATGAGTTGATATTAATCCCATCATCCACCTAAATGTACAAGACATTGAATCCATAAGTGACGCTTAAGCATTTTGCAATTAGCGTGAGCTCTTCTCAGGCCGATGCCTCTCTATGCAATGTCTCCAATCCAATACAAGATCAAAAAGTAAAACCGTCCACCAACACCGTCGAGCCTGTGTCTCATGCCGCTTAATATGTTGACATCCACCAGCGCCGCCGCTTTGAAATCAAATGTACAATTCTATATCTTCCATATAAACATTTTCCATACACAACGTCCAATTAATGACCCGTATCAAAATGTCATACATCCGCAGTCGTAAGTGTGATCGGAGGTGGTTGCACGCGCAATTCAGGCGGAGTGATGGGGGTTTGTGGTACGGAGGCTTTGCCCTTGTCTTGTGTCGGTAGGACATTGCTCAGAGGTGTACCAATCATGCGTTCTTCGTCCGAAGCATTACTCACTTCGCTAACCGACTTCGATCGAACCTTGTTCATGGCTCGCTTGGTGAAGCGCTTTGTTGGCGAGAAGACCGATTTAGAGAGAGCTCTCCAGGCTTTTGCCACAGGATGGAAGACGAAATGTAAGACCTTCATGAAAGGTCGGTAAAGAGCCATCCATACCTTGTCGGCGAAGGAAAACACTGCTGCTGCATATTTATCCGGAATGTATCGAAGAATCACCGCCCATAATAAGCAGGGTAGGGCGCAAAGAATGCAAATAGCCCATTGTGTACCAGTTATCCGCTTGATCTGGAAGGCTTTGCCGCCAACGAAAATGATCATGATCTGACCAGCGACCATGATACAGTTGATAACGATAAAGTACGGGTTACGGAAAACACCTTCGAAAATGTTGAGCTTGTTATCTAAGCGGCGATTGTTGAATTCGTTGAATATCTGCATCCAGACGAAGGTGTTGAATACCATAGTGTTCAACTCTGTCTGTAGAACAGGATCACTTTTTGAGTAGCCAAGGATAGAAGAGCCGGCGAAGTAAAGAACGAAGGTGACCACGAGCTGGTATATTGCTTGGCCAACAATCATCTTCCACATGTTGGTAGTGATCATGGGTGCGCGTTTGGGCACAGGTTTCCGGTCAAGGATTTTTTCAGTAGGTGCATCAGTCGCCAGGGCCAGCGCAGCGAACGTATCCATGATAAGATTAACCCATAAGAGTTGGACAGCGGAGAGAACGGACTGGGAGTTTGGCGAGGAAACTGCTGAAACGAAGGCGAGAACCACAGCTGTAATATTGACCGTGAGCTGGAATTGGAGGAACTTGGCCACAGCATCGTTGACTGAACGACCCCACATGATTGCTTTGACAATGCTGGAAAAATTGTCATCCATAAGGATGATGGCGCTGGCTTCTTTGGCGACTTCAGTACCAGCGATACCCATAGAAAAGCCAACATCTGCTAGAGCTAATGCTGGGCCATCGTTGGTACCGTCACCAGTGACTGCAACCGTCTCGCCGAGGAGCTTGAGTCTTTCGACAAGGAGGCGTTTGTCTTGTGGTGATGAGCGAGCCAGGACCTCAAGGTGAGGTATCGCTTCGTCCATTGCTGCTAGGGTCATTTCGCGGAACCTCGGACCCTCCAAGACGAGGCCGTCCTTACTTTTGATACCACATTGTTCAGCGATAGCAGTGGCGGTCATTACGTTGTCTCCAGTGACCATTCGAACCTTGACCCCAGCGTCCTGGCATCGGCTTACTGCCTTCGAGACCCCCTCCCGTAGCGGATCTTGGATAGCAACAATGCTGAGAAGCGTCATGTCGTGGAAGACATCCTCGAACACTGCCAGAGGGTGGTCTTCATCCAATGTGCGTGCTCCAACAGGTGGCCATTGCTCAAAATCCTTGTATAACATGGCAATGGTTCGAAGCGATCGAGATGCGAATTCAGTAATGTTCGCAGACACTCGGGCTGTGTCAGAATGTTTCATTGCACATCGTGAAAGATCTTCTCCCGCGGTATCAACGAGCTCCGAGGTAGCCTTTGCGAGTAGGATCTCAGCAGCGCCTTTGACTAGAAGGCGAAAAGTGCCTGAGCCAAGCCGTACAACGACGCCCATGCATTTTCGATCGGAGTCGAAAGGCACAAGCTGGACGATGTCTGCAACTGAACGTTCCTCAGCCACTGGTCCCATTCCAAGTTGTTGCTTGGCCATGGTAAGGAGCGCGGTTTCTGTCTTAGACCCAATGAATGTCATTTCTCCGTTCTCCTCTCCCTCGAAAGCCGTAGAATTCAGTGCACAGGATTGCAGGTAAAGCGTCTTTGTAGCTGGTGACAGATTCTCAAAGGCGGCAGAAAACGGTACGACATTGCTTTTCTTGTCGGTAGGATCAATCTCTCGGGAGAAACTGAGTTTTGAACCCATTGTGCCAGCAACGACTGTCATCTTGTTTTGGGTGAGAGTACCTGTCTTGTCCGAGCAGATTGTGGTTGCATTGCCCATGGTCTCACACGCTCGAAGTTTTCGAACAAGGTTGTTCTCTTTAAGCATTTGCTTGGTGGCGAAGGACAGGGCTAGCGTGACTGCCACTGGGAGGCCTTCTGGAACGGCAACGACGATGATAGTGATGGCGACAATAAGGATATCCAAGAACGCTGAACCTTTCATTGCGGGGCTAGCGGTATTCCCAGATAAATTGGCCAGAAATCGAACCAACAGAATGAAGAAAAGGGTGCCAGCTGCGGCAGTCCCAAGATATCCGATCCAATTCGCCATGTTGGCAAGCTTCTTTTGCAGGGGCGTGTCATCGTTACCTGTCTGCAAGTCCACCATAATTTTCCCATAGCTACTGTTCACACCGACTGATGTGACCAAGTACGTTCCGACACCTTCCAGAACTTTGCTGCCAGAAATAATGAACGGATCCAGCTTCGATGTAGCGGTTCCATCCTCGATTCGAATCCAAACTTCCTCTCCCGCTGTCTTTCGCATAGCATCAGATTCCCCTGTAGCGGAAGACTCGTCACATCTGATACCATGACCACTTATCAGTATACCATCCGCGGGAACAGAGTCGCCTGATTCCAAGTGTAAAACATCGCCAACCATGACATCGAAGACCGATATCATATGCGATTTGCCGGATCGAATAGCTTTGACTTGTCGATCCTCCTTTTTCGCGTTAAGAACCACAAATTGCTTTTCTCTCCTGTAGTCGTTCAATCCCGTGACGAGCACGACTATGACGACCGCGACTTCAATAGCCAACCCCTCAACCCAGTCCAGTGACGCTCCCTGTCCAGGCACTGGCGGTTGCCCCAGGGCCTCATATATGCCAAGCGCGAGTGAAATAACCGCCGCAATAGTGAGTATGATGAGAACTCTGTCATTGAAAGCATTCCAGAACAATCTCCATATGCTCAGAGATTTCTTTGTCGGTAATCGGTTGTCTTTATAGACTCGTATCCGGTCATGGTACTGTCCTTTCCGTTCGTGATCAGTGATAGCAATATCCTGCCCAATAACAGCCCCCGAATCAGGCGTCTTCTTCTGTCTTGCATATTGCGTCGCTTCTTCAAAGCTAACTCTTGTCGATATGGAATCTTCATCGACGCTCAGCCCAGCCACAATATCTGTTTGTAGTCCCCTCTCTAGACCTCTAATCCCACCCAGTGATCTGTATGCGGCCAGCGACTTTGGACCCAGTAATTTATTGAGTTGACCAGGTGAGAAAGCGAAAACGTTGTTCGCAACCTCAAAGTCTTTTTCGTCTAAATTGCTGGGCCTTAGGACCTCTTCGGTAGTCAACTCATCCCCTTCGAATCTTGGTCGTAAAGTCCTAACATCTGAGCTTGCTCTCGATCTTGCTGTGTCCGCGGTGGAGTTAAAAGAGTCTGATCTCGACCTCGAGGTCTCTGCTGTGGAATTGAAGGATTCTGATCTCGACCGCAGTGTGCTACCACCTATCGAATGTGATGTAGGGGACGGAGGAACCTGTAGGGAGAGGGAATGGTCTGGCGAGTAGGCTTCCGAGTCTGGAGATCCAGTATCCCGTTGAAGATTCTGCCACATGTCAATATTTTCGCTCCAAGATCTATCAGGACGACCGACTGTAGTGTGTATCTGTCCCGGAGGCGCGAGTAATCTATTCGAAGTCATGGTGTAGTCCATCAAAGAAAGCGGTATCTTTAGAAATCCTTCCAGCTCTTCAACTTAGCGAAAAGGACCGTTCTGTGTGCGGTGGACAATGAGGCTGAAATATGCATCGGGCAAAGGAAAGTGGTGAAGGCAATTGCCTTATACTGTGCACTGCCAGAAACAAGAGTTCGAGAAAGATGAAGTCGAGCAGACTGTCGCCAAGGAGGGGGCAGTGCACCTTGGCTTGCCCCTTATCTAGGCGGTAGGGTCGTCGGCTGTACCCCACTCCGCACAAAGATGTGCACTGCGAACCCCGAGACTGACTGCAAGCCTTTCATTATTCGCATCTTGGCCCAGACATGGCTCTAAGCGCTGGTAGTTGTCCATGATTACCATCTCATACTATCCACCCGTTGATCACCACCTCGATAATTCCGGGGCAAGCGCCCACGCTAAGAAATTAAGTATACTAGTACAATATACCACCAACAATCACCAGATCATCCCTAGCGCTTAAAGCTCAATACTCTCTGTATACACGTATATTCCAAACCAAGACAGTCTAAATGAGTTGAAGACTGTCTGAAATATGACTTGCAGCTTTGAAACATCTCTTGCATATCGGTATCCTGACATCCGGGGCTGAGAGGCGAACTTGATACTGCCTAAAGGGCCCATCCCGAAGACCGCCTTCGCCGGCATAAGCATTCTTCCAAGCCATGGGTCAGCTTGCCCGGATCACCTTGGAAGCTCAGGCATCAAGTCAGATGATAGACTCAGCCCTCGCGCCGAGAAGGGAATGCTCACCTTAACAAACTACGAAGTGTACCCGTCCTGTGCTGAGCCACACATGAGGCGCCAGCCGAGCACGGCAAGGGATGAGGAATCATTTACCGCAGCCTCATGGCTTCATAAGCCGATGGCATGCTGTCGCACTTCCTCTCCTTGAGATCCGTGGTGGCAAGACCTCTGACCCCGATAGAAGTCTTGTTCACCTAACGTGAGAGCAAGATGACACCAGTGGCGGCGGATGTGGCTGTACCGCCGATCAAGCCAATCCATCACCATCTCGAATGCCAAGGCCTCATACCACCAATCTGCGTATTCGTGCCCGTGGAAGTCTTGCAGTTCCAAGTTCACCACGACGTTGTGGCTGTGTCTTTTAAGAGTCTGATCTCTGGTTGCCTGGAGATTGTTCGTGATCGAAAATTTTGCGATGCTGTCCAAGCTCTCTCTTCCATCAGTCTAAAAGCGCGTGCCCAGAGAAGTCTTGTCATTGAGAACACGTCACTCTATCTTGGCTGCGCCAGTAATACATTTACTGGCGCTCGAAGCGCACGCAAGGAAATGCATGGGATCGAAGATTCGAGCACTATCGGCGCAAACTTAGTGTTCTGCGAGTGTCCCTGCAGGTTTTCCTGTATAGCAAGTCGGGCAAGCTCATGTACTAAGAGAACTCAGGAGACGTTGAAGAGAATCCAAGAGAAAACGTGCCAGAAGAGGAGTTAAGACTCTTGACTACAACAGAGGCGTGAATATCCGTAGGGGTGTATGATGGAATCCAAGGCAATGCAACTCAGCTTGAACGCTATGATGCCTGATCATGAAAGCGCTGGTCGTGCCTGATTCAAGGATGTGTTGGAAGCAAGTTGAGTCATTTTATGAGAGCGAAAGGATTGGCAATGACCCTAACCAAAGTACAAGGCCTTGCAGGTAGCAAAAAGAAGCCGGACGAGGTCCCACATTGCTTGCCTATGGCAGCTTTAGCTACAGATACTATTGATCGTAGAAATCTGGGCCGATTGAGTCCCGCTCGGACTCTTTCTTGGCATTTGACGCCGTGGAATCAACCATCCAGTATGTCTTGACAGGGATCCTGGGACCTGTAGTTGAGATCGAAGTAGGCATGTCACACGTGCTGACGATAATTAGTTCTACTACCATCCCCATCCAACGAACAGCTGGCCGACTAAGTAAAAGATGGCCGTTGGACAAAGGGGCCAGGCACTTGTTCATCTAAAGCCATGATCCGTTACATTACAGGTACTTCAGGCGATGAATGAATACGATCGGGTACCTTGGGCGAAGATACAACATCAATCCCCGGTACGGACAATATACAGAAAAAGCTGTGCGGATGTATTATGCTCGCATGTACACCCTCTGCATTTTAACATTCCTTGGATGATCGCATTAATGGTCAATGGTCTGTAGATTCCAAGGTCAGGCCCTTACATAAGATTTTGAGAATGTTTCCTTCAACTGTACTTCGAGCAGAGTAGGGTATGGATTGGATTTCCGCTTGCAGTGCAGCGGCTTCCACACCAATGGTCCCTGTTAAGCAGGCGTAGAGATGATCTCGCGGATGTTAGTGAGGGTCGCTATGGAAAGACCTTTGTTAGCCACTTAACATGCGCGGGGATTCTGCAGACCCGAAGGTTCGATAGATAACGTCTTTCCTACCGGCAAATGCAGCAGGTGACGATGCAAACATACCACTTTGGAGAAGATAGTCATCTTTCCAGGCGAATATGAGTTCGTCATCGACAGCCTTGATTATCCCATGTTCCAATCTTTTGAAAGCTTTCTGTCCTTCACCGTAGAGAAGTGGCATATTGACATTGAACAAGCCCATGAGGTAACAGGCAATGTCTTCTGAACGGCTTGTCTTTCGCTTGGACGCCCATGACATTTTTTCAGCAACGCTTGCTTCTCTCCACCTCGGACCATCCAAGTCCCGCCAATTCCGACAACAAGGTCTGTGAAGGCGGACATACAAACCTGAATAAGAGTCGTCTTTCAAGCTACAGGTACGTACAAAGATGCACACTGAATCGCGCTGAACTTCGTTTTTCAATGAAAATTGTTGTCAGCTTACTTAGTTTACCCTTATTCTGCTTCTTCTCTCCCTTCTCGATTTCACTATACAACAGACAATGGTTGAAAAATCGCAAACGAGGCTACTGCCTAGCGATACTAGGACGCACTTGTAGAGATGCGGAAGGGTGCTGTAACGAGCTCAGCTAAGGCTTTGTACTCCCGCAGCTTCTTTGCGAATGGAGATGGCGATTACGAAACGTAAAGGGGGTTGGCTAATGGTTTGGCTGAATTGCTGAAGAAACACTTGGATGAAGTTACGGAGAAGACGATTGAGAGTGGTTTGGATGCAATTGGTCAGTGATTGAAGTTCGGGTAGTCGCGTTCGAGATGCGCTCATCACTCCTGTGGCAGTTAGCGATGAAAGATATTAAAGTGGCGTATCGCTGAAGATATACTACTGTTCTTAAACTTGGCTTGGACGAAAATTGATCCATGGAACGATTTTCGCAGAAGACAATGCTCTAACGTCCTTTTCAGCGAACTATCAAACATACGTATCTACCTTGGCAGTCAGCACAGGAACCCAATTGGGAGCCATTAACGCATGGAAAAGGCACACAAGCTTGCCCTGATACTCGTTATTGACAAGAAACGACCTGGAAGAACGACATTGCTTCAACAATTTATACTGGGCAGGTTCTCCGAAAATCCTCGTAAATCGCTGCGAGCATCCTTCCCGTTCAGAACATCTTGGCCAAGGTGGTATAACGAATAGTTACGCTTCACCATTACAACCGTTCCCTACAGTGTGTACGAACCGCGGAAGATGAGAAGAGAAGGAATATGGTTGTGCCTCCTGTCTTCCCCTCTCGCACACACAGCCCACTCGACACCATGCTTACTCTCCAATCCGAACCCGTGAACCCAAGCTAATAACCAACGTATAACCTGCCAAATACCACCTAGAGCTTCGCCAACATACATCTCGCCAGTACGGTACAGAGAGAACACGAGATTCTCCCTTTCCTGCCTACCTGGTCGCTCGAGTTTTGGTAGATCCCTTTGGTAAGTGACCGCAAACTCGCCATCGTTCGTCACATCCAGCGTGATGACAGCGACTGCGGATATTGTTACATATATCTCTATATCCAAGGTACGAATAGCGACAGCATTCGTACTAGAATTCAGAAGATACTTGCCTAAGCCTTTCACAACTAGTGAAGTCTTCCACCTCCCGTGCACTTGCGGACCGAGATAAGAGATTAGTCAAGGACCGCGTTCCCCTAGCTCTCGAGATCCAGAGTTGGGATTGGTCTATACGATGCTGGAGAATTGAAGCTTCTCGGATGAGCCTATTCTAGGCTAGGCCGAAAGGGCGTAACAAAGTCCCCTAATTCGAAGACATTTTCGAAATAGTGTAAGAAGTGAATCGGCTTGCATTGGCCGAGGAATGATGAATGGCTTTGACAATGTCTACAATGAGTGCTTTCTTCACATCTTTTCCCCTCTCGCTATATTATTTCCTACCAAGACCGGACCGATGCCTGCTCAATAATTCTACTCCTCAGTCTCACTGAACAAAGCGGCTTCAGCGATCCACGTAGACGGGAAATACGTAATGATAGTATCTATAGTCTCGACGAAGACCGTCTAGCAATTAATCCACAAGGACTTTCCAAGCCCTTTTCCATCCTCTGGTTCTGGTTCTGGTTCAGGGATATCCATCATCCTGTCAAATCCCTCCGGAGGTGTTCCAATTCACTTCATTGTACCGAGTGCACTCGACCATTTACAGCCACATGTGCATCAGTGTAGCAGCTTCGATCGATTGATCGCCAGCTGTTAGATAAAGCTTGCATAATCTACGCTTGGAAATTTGCTAGGTAGTTGTATACAGCTGACTATATGGATATACTGGAGTGGACTTTGAAAGGCGTCAGGTGGCACCTAGCTTATGAAGACGTCTCGTGTCGGCTCATGCCTGCATCAGCGTTGAGGGTTTCAGCGGAGCATATTGATTTGGAGCGGTATACTAACTACCTGCCTTCTTGCTGTTACGATGGCGGGTGGTCTCTGTTATCCTGCATGTTGGAGTTGAGTGATTGGTGGGTGACTGAGTCAATCTTGCTGCTCGTGTTTTCCTTGAGCGACTCTGGAGGGGTAGATTAGCTTGTTAATTTCGAACGAAGTCAGTGGATGGCTTCGGCTTTTTGAACACGGTGGACGAGATGTGATCATACATGTTAAAGAGTGGCGGATCCAGGATGCCGCGATGATGTATGTTCGTATTGGAAAGAGCGAGCATATGGCAATGTACGTTGAGTGCAAAAGGTGATGGCGTATACGAGGGAGTAGCCATACCGCGAATGGGGTTGTGGGTGGAAAAGATGATGAAGGAGACAACGCGGTGGAAGGAGGGGTTTAGGTGGTCAAGGGGCGCTGAGCATAAACTGGCTCATGCAGTACGTTTGGGATGAAGACCTGCGTCTCAACTTCACCGCTTGTCCACATCCCTTTATCTGCGTATATGTCCTTTACCATCTTCTGAGACATATCAGAGGGAGGTTGGCTGACTGATTAGGTAGAGTGAACAGGTTGCTGTTGGAATGAATGGCACCGTCTCAGTAATCGTAGCTGCTGGTGACGCTGGAGATTGCTTCATTTTCTGCACACCAGCCTCGACGTCACAGGCGTTCACTCCTGAGAACGTCGACCAATGCCCGAGCCTTACCACGATGAGATAAAAACCAGTATCCAGTGCTTTTCCAGCTCCACGCTACAAATCAAATACCCAAGCACCTCCGCTATGCCCTTATATGACTATGCCTATACATCTCATCCAATGCCTCCATTCGCGGACTCATCCAACACTTCTCCTCTTCCCAACAGGCATGCCCGACGTAACATCCTCCCTCCACCTATCAAGTCTCGCATCTTCCTTCTTTACCACCCGGTTTGGTTCTCCATGGTCAGTTCTATAGCCAACATCTGGTCCTAGCTCCTGCCCAAGGTCCAAACTATCGGCAATGGTCTGCACCCTCCTCAACTCCATCTCCGTCCCCTCTATACCATGGCTCGCAGGAGCAGGCTTATGATTGAACTTCAAACGCCTACGCTTCTTCTCTGATTTGGCAGCGGGAAGGTCCTGCGATGTGGTTGGGGATTCGAACTCGGAGGGAAGTTTGGCGTTGGTTTCGCGGTAGATAGTTGTTAGGGTCGGTGCAGTGCCGGGAGGGTTGAGAGGGGCGGAGGCGGGGTTTATTCGTAGGAAACCTGTGAATGATTGATTTAGTTGCGAAGTCCAAAGGATTGCGTAGTTATTGGATGCGTACACATTGCCGAGGAGGAGGAGGTAATGTTCCTGTGGGTTTGGCGTTGGAGGAAGTCGGACAGATCTAGGATAGAGCTGAAGATTGATGGAATACGTGTAGAGCACGATTCTCTCTGAGCCAATTGCAGGACTCCGAAGGTCGGGCTCGCGGATTACATTTCTGGGTCTGCGAGGAATTCGTGCCTGTTATAGCTGAATGTCAAAGAAGGATTCGCGCCAACTGTATGTGTAGGTGCGTTGCGTTGTGAGCGGCGAGAGGGAAGCGCTGGGCTCATCAAGGAGATCGTCGGAAACTCTGAGCTAGGAAGCCTGCAGCTGCATTTGGCGCAGCAGGCAGGGTGTTGTCAGGTCCGAGTGACATGGCGTATAATTCTAGTAATAGTAGAGTAATAGTAGATGAGGCACTCTGTACGGAGACTGGCGTATGCTACGCTCGAGCAGGGTAGTGGAGGCGAGTTTCGGCACCAGTCTAGAACAAGTGCGGCCACCACTGCAGTGGCACGGACCGTTGCATCTGGAAGGTAGAAAAGCGCAGTGTTGCAGGGGTAGGTGCAGTTCCCCGAATCCCCGTTGCCCGGAGGATTTCGTCTGGGAAGGTGAGGACGTGATTGTTGGCCAATGGCTTCGTTGGGCTAGCAGGGATGTGGCGATCGGTGGATTGTAGGTTTCACGGGTCTTGGCAACTGAACGAGCCAAATTTACCATTTCTGATGATCGCTGGGGTTAATCATATTGTGTAAAAAAGGGATTATATATGGTAGGCAATGTTGTGTGTACCAACATATGACACGTTGCCTTTCGTCCGAAGTATGTGTACAACAAACGTAAATCTCTGAGCCATGAGAACCCTTCAACTGCTCTCTAAATAACATCTTGTCGAGCCTTGATCGAATCTTTCCTCTGTATTCATGAAAGCGTACATTACCCATTGGCTCTGCGGATCGCGCATTTCCTCTTCCTCATGCTTGTGTATCATCAAAGCGCCAACGCTATCAAAAGCAACAACAATTGGCTGAGCTACTCAGCCATTCGATCCAAACCCACCCATACCTCCTCCGAACTCAACGCCCTCCCCAAGTTCCGGCGGGTTCAAATTGAACGGCATGAACCATGCACTCGTCTGCAGGTCACCCCTATAGCCTCCGGAGCTTAAAATCTGCTGCTGCGTTTGTGGTGAGAGGTTTAGCGGATTATCCCACATCTGGTCACTTAGTCCTTGACTACTTGGATCATGATGGCTCTGGGTCATCGCATTGAGAACGGATGCAGAGGATGCACCAGTGGGATCGTTGCCAGCATAGGCTCCGTAGACAAGGTGGCGGTCGAGTTGGGGAAGGAGAGCTGTATTGGCGGGCGTGGAAAGGGGCAGCAGATCGTAAGATTGGGGGTAGGAGTTGTTGCAGGGTTGAGGGTACAATTGTGGTGTGTGTTGGGGAAATACTGAAGGGTTTAGTGGAGATTGAGTGTCTGGAAGTGGCAAAGGCAGCATGCCTTGTTGAGCAGCTGTCGTTGGATAGCCTGGCTGTTGGACCTGGGGGTGGCGATCATCTGGTTGTGAGGCAATCTTGGCATTCTTCTTTGTAGATTTGTTGGGTTTTGTTGTTCGAGAGGTGGGGGATTGGGTATGAAAGAAATCCTCCACGCTTTGGAGGTCTGATTTGTGGGTCAAGGCAGCGTCGCCATCGGGCTCTTTCTTGATCTGGACCGCAGGATCCTGGTAGTCCGTTTCCGAGACACCATGAGGGTACTTCTGAAACCAGTCTCCATATTGAAAGATAGTACCATCTTGAGGCGCCGGTTCACCCGAGCCCTTTAACGATGCATCAGCATGCTGGCGGTAGATCTCCTTGAGGTTTTCAACCATGAAATGGAACATTCCCCAGTACTTCTTCATTTGCCCTATATATTTGACGTTACTAGCAAGATGTCTTTTGCTAGATGCTTCCAAGGATTCGTTCTTTGAGAAGATACCCCATACATGTACGGTGCTAGATACGAAGGCGCAGTAGCCCATGAATGGAGCCACAGCATGGTGCCCTGATGCTTCAATTAGCAATGTTGATATTTGATTAGCTGCATCGATAGCTGCTGGCCCAGCTTCGGAGACGAAGGCCGTCGGCATCTCCATGGGATTTCGTGCTCCTGGCGCCGTAGGGATAGCGAAGCGGTGAAGGAAGAGGACCACTTGATTCGAAGCAATGTGCATGAAGAGAAATTGGTTGCCCAGCTTTTCCACCGCATGATTTCTCAGATTCTCTTTGGTGTTCTCAAGCCTAGCTGGTAACGATGTTTTAAAGTCATTGGCTTGTTGCCGGAGCTCTGCAAAACCAGACTTAGGATCCCATAGAGGATACGGATCCTTCTCTTTCCCACCCATGTTAAGGTACTTGATGACTCGACCCCACAAGGCTATTATACGGACCATATACGCAGCTACGCCCATGTTGTCTTTGGCGTCTGTCAACTGACCGGTGTCACTAGACACAGGGTTTGGTACTCGACCATCCAGGCTCTCGGTGGGGCCAGGTATTTCCATCTGGAAGTTTGACTCCTTTATTGGAAGCTGAACCTTTATAGTCTCCTCGTCCGCGAACATTGGCCGCTCTGTACCCGAGGAGTTGAAACGATCCATAAGAAAGCAAGACCACATGGTTCGTCGTCGGATCTCGCGGTCCGTAAAGCTGAGCTCGGACTTCTTATCGTTCTTTCGTCCGAGGAGTTCATGGTCTAATTCTCGATGGAGTTGAAGCGCGTACGCCATCCTCGTCGCCATGCCAGCGAACATCCAACTCCGCCCTCCCTGGCATGTTCCGAATTCGTGAAGACCAAGTAGAAGTAATACAGTCAATATCGTAACGTTGGGCTCATCATAACGCCGCAAGGCGATGTCTCTAGCTGGCTTTGCCCAGCTCTCGCCTCGAAGAAACGCCGGCTCGGAATTGAGCTGAGGATGTGTAGAGAATCGTGCTGATATGGCGCATACAGCAAGGATAAGGACGGGAGGGACAGCGCCAGCACTACGTGAGGTTAGTTCGCTGCACAGAGAATTGCTGGAGACCTCTAAACACATACCGTAGCCTTCTCATGTAGCTCGGCTTATGCAGTAGATGATACGACTGCCCATAGACATTATCGAAGAATACTTCGGAAAGATGATTTTGGATTTCTGGAGATGGCAAGCATTCTGCTCCCTCAGTATTAACTTTGCTTTCATCCGTACTACGGCCCTTGAGCGGCGAGGAACTGGTCTTCGCCTCCGCCCATTCTTCCAGTCCAGGCCCAAAGGCTTCTTCGGCACCCCTTTTCTTGCCAATGTTAGACGGACCGGAGGCTGGAGGTCTGATGACAGCCCTTGGAACTGCTGATGGCTCTGGCACTTCCTCCTTCGGAATGATCTTGATTACCCTCTCCTCCATCCTTTTCAATCGCTTGTCTAGCATGGCCATGTAGTCCGTTCTTGGTGCCGCCTTCCTTGCCGTAACTTTGTAAACGCACGGTATTCGCGAACGCATACAATGTTTGCAAGAAGGTTTCTCACCGGAACATCTGATCTTCTTCCGTCGACATGCAATACACGCTAAAGGTAGTCTCTTGCGCTCCTTACCTGCTTTAGTCTTGAGCTCGGTCCATGCAGGCTTCTTGTTGTCTGAGTCGTCCTTGGTGTCTTGCTGCGCGGTGGCATCATTGCTAGACCGATGTGTCCAGGACCCAACGTCAACATGGTGTGGCCTATTAAGGCCCCGTGTGCTGACTGGGCTTGGGGGCTCTGAAGCATCAATACTTCCACTATTCCTATGCCCTTGTCCATCGCGCTCGACATTGTGAGGATTGCGTCCGATAGCCTTCCCTGACGTGTCGGATTTTCCGCCGTGAGAAAGCTCTGGATATGAATCCCTTCCCTGCTGATCATAGTGACGAGAGATATCGTGGGGGGACGAACCATCGAATGTTGCACCGAAACCCTGGGCTTGTTCTTGGGCGCTCGCAGGTTGAAAGGGGTGTCTGAAGTGAGAGTATGTCTGAATGGGTGCTGCAGCCATTTGACCCAGTTGTGCTTGAGCCTGTGACGTCTCGAGGGGGTAGCTTTGTACGTCGGGCATTGCGAATCCATTGAGGGCTTGGGAGTTGCTCCGAGCTGACCGGGAGTGCTGTAACATACTCTCCGCTGCTGCATACTCTTGAGCCTCTATGGATGACCAGCCCGGAGCACTGGATGAGGCCATGGTGCCCAAGAGCCTAGTGATTGTGGGGGTTCTAGACGTTCTGTTAGCAGAGGCTAATAGGCGATCGATTATTGTTTGGGCCTCGGGTTGTTACGACGGGAGTACCGAATGACGTACGCGCAGGGACGGCTCCAACGGTCAAGCTCGTGGCCTTCAGGCGCAACGTTTAGCCTGAGATTGTTGTTCAATACACTCGAGGCCGCGATAAACTTGATACCCAACGGACACAAACGTTCATTAGCAACAACATCACGGATTGACCCCATGGAAGGGAGAAGTCTACAACTCAGCATCTACCATATTGGGTTGTGGCTGGGCACTACAGAGCGATGAGGCTTTCTACATCCCGCCGTCCTCTTTCGATTGATGGCTTTGGTATTGACGTTGGTAGCATATACCAGTGTAACCTCTATTGCACCTATACAACCTCTTACGATGATCATTGATGGCATAGCCGCCTATTTCGATGAATTTCCTAAGCTGCTAGGCACACAGCTCTTTTCTGAGTCCTTACAGCTATCCTAGCGCATTGCTATGCCATGCAACGCGTAATGCAGGAGCACTTACCTGCAACAAGCCCTTGAAAATACTCGAGAAGCCTTCGGCTCTATTTGCCCTTGCTGAAGTCGTCTATTCTCTCCCAGACCTGCCCGTGAAGCTCGCTGGCCTGTTCACCCTTCTTCTTCGCCCACCTTGTAGCCATATCCCACACGCCCTCCCTTCCGCCATATCCTGCGTTGCCGCTAGCATTTGAATTGGTATATCCTAGTGAGGGTACAGTGTCGGATTGTTTCTCTTGCCGTACCGCGGCCAAACGTTGAGCAGGCGTCATGTCTGAAGCGTACGGATTCTGGATATATCCGGGAGGATGCTCAAGACTTGGTCGACTTGGACTCTCGGTAGATGCAGAGAGGTTGGCTGAAGGGGCGGAGGGAGTGAAAGAAGGTTGGGTCGTTGTGGAGGTCGTAGACCTAGGAAGCATGCCGCTGGGGCTTGGTCCTAGAGGAGGGTGTGCCATCTGTGGAGGATATGGCTGCGAGTGTGTAGGCGCAGCTTGAGCTGGAGCATAATGTTCTGGCGGCATCGGCTTCTCGCCAGCCTTAGGAGGCGGAGGGAGGCTGGTCTTTGCAGTAGGTAAAGGCGGTGCAGAAGTAGCAACTGCTCCTGGCTGTGGAGGCGGTGGCCCATGTGTAAAGCTCAATGCAGAAGTTCCTGTAGGTGTCGGTGCGGCTGCACCAGGCTGGGCTGGAGGATAACCATGAGCTCCTGCTACGGTAGTTTCAGCGGGTTGCGATGTTCCCTCGGGCTTATAAGCCGTCTTTGGAGTGACACCTTCAGTGTTTGTAGGGCTTATTGGATCTTGCGTGTGGTTCTGTATGCCAGACATGCTGTAGATATTGGCGAACAACGTCGATGGTGTGGTTGTTGAATGAGGTACTGGCAGTTGTTTCTTGTTTGTGGTGGCTGGAAAATGGAGACTTGATAGTCACTTTCACTTTGTAGTTCGGATCCGTGCCATGCAAGTTGTTCTCCATAGTGGTAGATATGTCACCTAGCATCGTATGCGAAATACAATACATGGCCATTTCGAGAATGATTTCATGAGGCTAATGCTTCTACGCGTATTCGGTAGCGGTTTAGGTGACCCTCTACCAAGAGCTCGAATGTTTATTTTCCTTCCTCTGCATCTTCTTTGGCACATTTATGAAAATTAGGACCGTTGAATCTGCTTCTCACTATGCAATCTATTTCCATGTGTAGACCGATAAAGGGAAGAAGAACCAAGCGGAGTGTTAGAGTGCAAGATACAAGAGTACATGTGTATGAAAGTTGCCGGCTTGAATAGTACAGCATCAGGAGCATCAGCTGCACCGCCTGAATATTGACCACCACCTCACACCTCTTCAAACACCATTTACCACCATCCACCACGAGCTCGGCCATGTAAGGAAGATCACATGCTCCAGTTCCCATGACCCCTTTATTTTAGGACATGTGTGGCGCACTTAACCAGATCCAACCTCACTTGAAGGCCTTGCCGAACATCAGGAGTTGAACTTGATCGTAGATTGAGAGCACACCAGCACCCGCGACACCACGGAGAATGTTAGCACCAGCACCCTTGAACAACGATTTAACACCTTCAGCGGCAATGATTTGGCGACCAGCATCCAACGAGGACTTGTATTTGACAGCCTGCCAATGAGATCAATAAAAGCTCGTGGGAATTGCAGCAGGGCATTGGTAGCTTACCTCGCCAGATGTCATCATCATACGTCTACGGATGGTATCGAGGGGATACGAGGCAATACCAGCACCAGTGGTAACAGTCCAGCCAAGTAAGAAAGAAGCCAAGAAGCTACCCTCGAGAGGACCCACAAGAAGCACAGGTTTGATAGAGTCGTACATTCCGAAGTACAATCCACGGTAGACAATAATACCAGCGACTGAGGGGCCGAAACCACGGTATAGACCAAGGATACCATCTGAGGCGAGGGTCTTCTTGTAGACATCTACCAGGCCGTTGAATTGACGGTCTCCACCAGTCTTGGAGTTCTTGGCGTCGTTGGCCAGACGTGTACGGGCAAAGTCCAATGAATACACGAAGAGGAGGGAGGTTGCACCAGCAGCCTAGCGAACTCAGCACACAATGCCCCCAACAGCGATAGATGACGACTTACACCTCCAGAGGCCAAGTTGCCCATCATCCACTTCGCATAACCATCACGCTCCTTCTTGTAGGCGAACATTGACTTGTAGGTATCACGGAAGGCGAAGTTGAGGGCTTGGGTGGGGAAATATCGGATAACGTTGGCTGTATTGCCTCGCCACAGCGACACAACGCCCTCGTTGCCAGCTGTACGCTTAAAGCACTCGAGAATGCCATCGTATTTGCGGTCGAGACGGCCAGTCTTCAACATCTCATCCTGATTTTCGATTTTGTCAGTGATGCTTCCGTTCCACTGCAACGGGCGCCCGCCAGTGGAAGCTTCGGCTTACTTGATTTTGAATGAGGAGCTTGACACGCTCGATGGGAGCTGCAGCTGTTTTCGAGACGGCGGCGGAAACACCACCCACTATGAAACGATATCAGTCAAAGACGTCCAAGTATGTGTAGCGAATGTCTGGGCAATGGTCGAGGCATTGAATGCTCTATCCCGGCTTTTGGCCCCGAGTTATCGGTCATGACTAGAAAGACAGGTTCACATACTCAGGAAATCGACGACAAATCCCTATCGCACCTGATGTTAGCTTGGTGTTCTGACGCAATCTCCATGCATTGGGTGATCTCCGCCAATCAGAAGCCAATCGCAACTTAGGTAGCACTCCAATGCGTTGTGGTCTAAGTTATTGCGATGGCTCTGACTGAATCCAATGAAATGGGGTATGATCGCGGCTGATGGGAGCTCCGAACTTACGGGCATGCCCATGAAGGACTTCTTCGACTGGATGACTTCTCCTTCTGGCATCTTGGCGGTATTTGTAGTGACACAAGGGAAGCGAAATGGAAGACGTAGGATTGAGTAGAGTGGTTAAGAGGGTGGGTACCGATGTCGTTCGTAGATTATGATGTTGTGAGGTCGAAGTTAGGTGGAAAAAAGTTGCTTGAAGGAGCAACGGCACGCTAGTACTCAATTAGGAATGGCTCATTTCCGAAATTTCTGCCGAAATGTCCCGATCGATTAATTGCTCATATTGGAACTGTGGAATTCCTATTTGTATGGATACACCCTCATCACACATGGTACTTGATGAGAGCATTCAGGTAGCTTGAACCCACTGTTACCTCACCAGGTGAGAGATCATTACATACTTTCTCATGCCATCTAAACTAGACTTGTTATGCAGCATTAAGTGGCATATGAGGAAGATCAATCATCACGCTGGATTTGGCGCCTTGCCTTTCCTCGAGCGCTTTCTCTTCTTGCTGTTTCTGATGTCAGCGCCATTGGAATCCTTCGTATCTGCCTTATCACCAGCGACATCTTGTCCGGCCAGCGCTTCCGCAAGCGTTTCCTGTGGGCCCTGCTCGCTACCAAACGTCTCCTTTCTCCACTGTCTTAGTCTCGCTTTCTTGCCCAAACGCTTTTTGTCTTTCTTCTTCTTATCCGAATCTCTGAAAGCAGCCATCTTCTTAAGACCAGCATATTGATTCAGTTGGCTGTCAGAGGCCATTAGAATGTCTTGAGCAGTCAAGCCATATGCTGTTGGAGATGTTTCCCTGTAGCGAAAGTAGCCAGCATGCTTCTTTCCAAAGTTTGTCAACTTCTCGTCGACTTCCATCTGCTGATCCACAAGCTGCTCAATCTTGCGACGTTCTTGACGAGCTGAGTTCTTCTGTTCATCGCGCTCGTGTTGCTTACTTGATTTATCTGCGGGACCCGAGTTCCTGGTCGTTTGTGCATCATCATGATCACTAACTTCGCTGCCTTCAATCGGAGCTCCGCCTTCCGAATTGTCATCAGTGAGTTCGATTTGGGGTGTGCCCGTCTCTTCCGCGTTGAAGTCCGGCACCAGGTCTTCGATATCTATATCGTCCTCCCATTTGGGTTTCTTCAACTTCCGTTTGCCTCTGTTCGGTCCTTGATTACTGTGGTCTGAGTCTTGATCCGCGTAATAGTCGTCACCAAAACGTTTTCTCATCTCTTCCTCCCAACGCGCGTCGTCCCAACCTTCATCAAGGAAGAGTGCCCAGTCATGCTCCTGAAGCGATTTGCCCCGTAGTCCAGCAGCCTCTTTGATCTTTCTGATCTTTTCTTCGGCCTCCAAGACTTTGAGTTTACGAAGACGAGCCTTCTCCTCTTCGCGAGCCTGCCTTGCCTCGTCTTTCTTGGCTCGTTCGGCGTCTCGCGCTTTTTTACGGGGGTTTGTAGATTCCTGGCGGACTGAATATTTTGCTGCCGCGTCTCTAGCATGTGACAAGATTCTCTCATTTGAGGCTCCAGGGTCTTCGAAGCGCAGGTTATAGGCTTCTTCGAACAGATCTGCTCGACGCTCCTCTTCCTCATCATCTGATTCGAATGGTTGGAACTTGGAGCTTTCGGATGGCACCCATGCTCTGGAGGTCAAGAAATTCGAAAGGAACATCTCAGGATCTTTATCAGCAGCCTCGACATTCAGATCTTGTGGCTTCTTGTGCATCTCCTTAGGATGGGCGTTGTCCTTTACAGGTTTGCGAACCAAAAACCCGTCGTTCTCATCATCGCCACTGCGGTCATCTTGAGCACTATTATCGCCCCTCACCGCAGTGTGCATTTCCCTCACGAGTACGCTCTTCAAGTCGGTCTGTAGTTGCGCATAAGTGGTGGGTGCATCATCGGATCCATCAGTGGCTGGAGTTCCTTCGAGTAGATTCCTGCGATGGTAGTCACTAAGGGACATAGGCTTTCCCTGCTCTGTGTTTTTCCCCGCGCTACTTCGAACTTCTTCGTCTGGTCCTGCGTAGAATATAGCCCTCCCATCGTAGACACGAGGGTCCTTATGTCGAATAGCCTCAAGCGTAGCTTGGATCTGCGCATCCAAGGCCTCTGATGCTAAGATGCCGTCATCGTCCTCTTCTTCATCGCTCGAGGATGCTGAAGCATTGTTCTCGTCCTTTTCTAGATGGAGTCCAGCTTCTCTCTTGAGTGGAACAGAGGATCTGCCATACTTGTCTTCCACTATGTCGATTAGTAACAGAGTAGTCGATACGAGGCCAAACCTTACGCACGCTTCTGCAATTCTTCCCTTTTCTTATTATGCTCGAACCGTCGTGCGTATTCCGCATTTATGGTGAAGCCGTGGCCATGAGCTGACGGCTTGCCATCTTCCACTGGTACCCCTCCCGTGGAGTTGAGTGAGCCGCCATCTTCACCAGAGTGATCATCTTCCTCCAAAAGTGCCTTGATTCTCTTCTGAGGCTGCTCACTTTCTTTGTTCTGAAGACTCGGCCGCTTGACCCCGATAGTAGTGCTCGATGTCTGAATAGAACGACATTTCGCCATGCCTTAGAGCGAATGAGGTTGATAGTTTCACAATTACAGCCAATGTTGAGGTTAAGTTTAAAAAGATTTGCCAATACCATGTCGGAGTCAAGACCCATGTTTTCGCCGATAGGGCTGACATTGGTGATGCCTGGCAGGCGGAGAACGCGACCTGGAGGAAGCTGTAGCTTCAATCTGCGCTGCTCTAAAACGCCGGAGAAATTAGCTGTCGCAAAATCTCATAATAACAAAATCTAAGAGACCATTATCTAGGTCTCTTCTAGCATGGCGGACGTCGCTCCTGTGGTCCATGTGGGTAAACCAATCACTTTAATGTACGGATCAAACACTCCACGAAGAGCAAGCACCCACAGCTAACCATTGTTCAGCCCCGTCGGTCTGAAGGAGGCTGCTCTTGATTCCCCCACGTTCAGATGTGGGTTTGTTCATTTCTCAGAGCAACTGGATCTGGTCGAGAAGTGGCTTGAGAGCTACGTGAAATGCATCACCAAACTATCCCACGAGGTGGGAGCTTTCGAGTCATTAATGACGGGGTTCCTCTCACAAACGATACCACCCACACATATCTCTGAAGCAGTGCTTGATCATGACTATACGTTGTTAGCAATGAAAAGATATGGCGAAGGTACCAAAGAATTCTGGACTGCCACTATTTCTGGGCTCAAGAGGATGGAAGCCAATATGGCGGAACCTATCAAAGCATTCCTCCACAACGACCTTCGATCATTCAAGGACGTTCGACGTAGTCTCGATCAAACACAGAAGCAGATGGACAATCTGCAATCGCGCTACTCTGGTCAATCAAAGACTAAAGAGGCTTCATCATTACGAGAAGACGCATTCCAACTCCACGAGGCCCGTAAAGCCTACCTCAAGGCGTCAATGGACTTCAGTGTGGTGGCTCCACAGCTTCGGATGGCCTTAGATAAAATGCTTGTCAGAATATTCTCTGATCAGTGGCGCGACATGCGGAGCCCCCAGCAAAAAATAAGCGGCTCTGTTGGCAAGTGGGGAAGCGACATTGATCGTGTGAGAGGTTGGAGCCGTGAAATGGAGAATGGAGAGAGAACCTTCAAACGTGAACTTCTGAACGCGAGGAAACAAATCGAGGAAAGTGCTGAAGCGGCAATTCGACCCTCCCGCGAGCTTGAGGACTACGCTGTTGGAACCGCGTCAGCGTCTGCCTCACGAGGTCCTTCGACAACAAGTTTGCAGACCCCTGGCGGTAAGCCCCGAGCTCTTAAGGCCGAGAAGCAAGGCTGGCTGAATTTGCGAACCGTCTCTGGAAAACCTTCGCGCACCGTTTGGCTCAGGAGGTGGTTCTATGTAAAGAATGGCATTTTTGGCTGGCTTGTTCAAGGATCGCGCTCTGGCGGAGTTGAGGAGAGCGAGAGGATTGGCGTTTTGCTCTGCAATGTAAGAGCTGGCAACTCAGACGATCGGCGCCACGTGTTCGAAGTCAAAACGAAAGACACTACGATAATCCTCCAGGCAGAAACCCAGCCCGAACTTGCTGAGTGGCTTGCGGCTTTTGATGTGGCCAAGAGAAAAGCTCTTGAAGACCCAGCAAGCACCCAATCACCTGGTCTAGGCCCAAGAGCTCAAGACCCCGCCTTCGCGATCTCGCCACCGAGTGCGCCAGAATTTGCAGCCAGTGCTGCTGATGCAGGCGTCCTGCAGCATACTGATGATAGCCAAGGCGGCATGGGAGTCGATCGAAGCTCAACTCTTCCTGTACCTGGAGGAGAGTCGCTCGTTAACAGGAGTAGTTTTGATGTCACTAGTCACCGACGCTCCTTTGCGGAGAAAGACGCTGAGCCAGGTAGAGATCCTGCGTCGAGAATTATACAGAGGCTGGATCTGCATAGGAGGGGTGATCGTCAAGTGTCCGGCTCCCTTGCAAGTCCAGGGCTTTCGGGAAGTGGAATTGCAAGCCTCATAGCCGCTAGTCACAGCTCGATGCCAGTAGGTCCTGGAGCGTTACCGACCCCTACAACACCAGAGACACCAACACTACGGAGACCAGTGACTTCATTACCCCTCATGCGTGACTTGCCAGTCAGCACGTTAGCTCCTAATACCTTGGCTAACCCCCCTGCGCCAACAAATCTTAGCTCTACAGCAGTAATCATCAATGGCGAAAAGGGTATCGGTATTGGTCGTACAGATGCTTCAGGTGGTATGCCTTCAGGAATCATGGCCAATGTCTGGGGCAGCTCGAATTGGGGTCACCTGAACAGGCTAGCACGCGGCGAGGTGAAATCATCCAATCCACCAAGCCCATTGGTACAGCCAGCGAACCCCTCTCCCGACGCTGGGTCTTCTCCTAAGAACACCAGTGGCTTCAGTACTTTAGCATCGAGCTCTATCGGAGCGGAAAGAGCCTCAAACACGTCAGCCGCACCGTCGCCGTCGCACCGCAAAACTATCAGCCTAGATGGTGATGAAAAGTCGGATCCAATGGCGCCTGAGTATCCAACTTACTATCCATTACAATTGAAGACGCAGAATGCGCAATTCCGATTGTTATTCCCTAATGTACGTCCGGATGAAAAGCCTGTTTTGGTATTCAAGGCTACATGGAATCCCAATGAACAGCAAGAGTTTCCTGGTAGAGTGTATGTTACCGCTAAGGAGATCTACTTCTATAGCAATCACTGCGGGATGACATTGATTTCAAGTATTGGCCTCGACTCCATATCAGAGATAACAGTTGCGTCCGGAAAGGACTGCGACTTCATCTTCTGTCATTTGAAGGAACTCGATGATAAGACCAGCTACACGCGCATTACCATCAAGACCTTCCTTGAACCCTTGAACCTCCTCCAACGAAGGCTCAACTTCTTGGTCTCTAACCGCGCTTCGCACAAGGTTGGTATGGAAGAGATCATGAAGAATTTGATCAAGTTGGAGCAGGACGATCTTAGGGGCAAGCCAGGTATGGACGGTTGGGAAAATTCATCGATCAATACACCGACTGATGGCGGCTCGGGGCGTGACCTCCCAATCAGAGATCAGCGCGATCTCCGAGCCAATATATCAATCGACCGTGGGCTATATGGAAACAGCTCTCTCCAGTCGGATGAGAACAGTAAGACCTTTAAATTACCGAAGCAGCCTGTTATATACGTTCCCTCCGGCATGAATGAATTGGCCGTGGAGAAGGATTTCGACATCAGCCCCAAGGCCCTATTCCATGTGATGTTCGGAGATAAGAGCGCTGTCTGGCAGCTGCTCTATCATGAACGCCGAGCGCAACGTATCAAGCAGGGGCCTTGGACTCAGCCGGACCATGGTCACTTGCGACGAGACTTCGAGTACCAGATAGAGTATCTTGACTTGCTGCGTCGAATTTGTCAGGCAAAGGTAGAAGACCATCAGATGGTGGACGTAGCAAATGAGCACCTCCTCTATGTCGTTTCTGACAGAAAACGACCCTGGCATCTACCTCATCGGGAACACTTTCTTCTTTTGACCAAGGTTGTCATCACCCATCTCGCAAAATCGAGGTGCAAGCTGGCCGTCTATATCCGTGTGGATTGGACGAAGGATCCTCCTTATGCGAAGAGCATCGTCAGCAAAGCAGCCTTGAAGGACCTTGAACTCGACGCCCTCGACTTGACAGATGTCATTGCGGAGCAAGTCAGGACTTTTGCGAGTGCTCACGGTCGAACAAAGAAGGCCATCCAGATATTCGGCCATGTCGGCGGCCAAACCCAAGCTACCGAGTTCTCGGGTATTGAGGTGCCTTTGAAAGTCCAATTGCGGCGCTCGATGGAACGTCGGACATTAGTTGCACTCGCTTTCGAGTCTTTCGTATCGATGTTGGAGAGCGTTCTGACCTCAGCTTTGCAGATGATCTTGAGGGTCATTCGCTGGACTTGGAGCACGGTCAGTGCAAATAGCATCATACTTGCTATCCTCGGTTTCAGCATACTCGTCAATGTCATGTATTCATCCAGCAGTACATCTGAGTGGTGGAGAGAGCGAAAAGCTAGGAAGTTCATGACCGCGCTGGGAATTGGCCCAGACATGACAATGAGCACATCCATCTATATTCATGACCTCGAGGAGGCCACGGCTTTGGATTCTGGATATCTTGGAGCATCTGGAAACCAGTGGTAAGCATGTCATATTCTTACCGATCCATAGTGACTGACCGTTGCTGCGCAGTCGTGATATTTTTAATGATATTATGAATCTGGAGGACACTGCCATGCCCCATCAGCCCCGCCAGCCGGGACCTTCGGAGACAGCCGCAGCCCTACAACTACGAAAGAGTCGACAGCACCTTGGATCGCAACGTCATGATCTCCTGGTAGCCATGCGAGTGGTGAACAGCATCGAGCGCGAAATAGTGCAAGCCCAGTGGGAGAATTGGCTTGTAGAAGAGAATGCCAGATGCAAGCATGTGGGAGCACTGATCCAGCAGAATACCACCGAGCTTATGGCAGAGAAGAGTAGTAGCACGCAAAAGACCCTGGGTGCAGATCCAGCCCGCCTGGAAAGAATCCGGATTTGGCACCGAGACTACTGTGACAGTTGCAACCAAGCATTGCAGAATGCAGATTGCTGATATCTAGGGACGTCGACATTGAATTTCTTTAGTCTTGCCCTGGCAACGGTGCGGCCATGGTTAATTCGCTTAGAAATGTAACCAAGTGATAGAGGGGCTAAAAGGAAACGCAGGATTGTGAGGAGCTGACCGCTTCACAGATGGCAACCAAAGGAAACTTCATGGTTGCAGACTTGCTGTGAAAAAGCGTGGATTCCTCTAATCATGTCTCACACCGCTCCGAACAAGCAAGTCACATTCCTGGGGAAAATGTGAAACTCGCAGCCTTACCCAGTCTTGCACATTCCTCTAATATCCGGGTCTAAGCGTGGTGAGAGGTTCCCGATAACCAAGTGCTCGGAAAGTCCGACTTCTTTGAGGCTCACGTCAAGACCGCACGCAGATGACGTCATTTCAAGCCTATCACTGGGCGATGGAGTTTGTTGGCAATGCAGACTTTCCAAACAATCGGTTTCCCTCCCTTGCTTCGTCTCGTTCCGAGACAGCTGCCTGAAAATCTGCTCCTAGTGCGAGTTTGCACATGGCTACTTGCATATGATCTCACATTGAAGCTCTGTCCAAGTCTCGAACCATCCATGCACTCGTAATAGGACACTCATCTGAAGAGGAAAAATGCCTGGGCCCTCGGCTTTGCTATTTTCCGGAGATCCCTCCGAGTACAAGTGTTCACCAGTCCTCGCAAGAACCCAGTCTTTGCATGATGTGTAAATTTGATTCAACTCTGAGGTATCGCCTCTAATATCCTCAATTCTCTCTTCCGATGGCAGAGAGACAGGGAGACTTTTCCTTTTGCCGGGCTAATGGGGGATGGTCTGCTCAGGCCCCACGAGAACTACCGCTCGGGCTACCTCACGGACCACTTACGTACGGGCAGCGGAATTCTGCGCGGACTCATAGCAATCATTCATTGGTCATCGCCAGCACCGCGAATTTGATGGCTGCCGATGCTTCTGCTCCCATCTCACTATCACCCGTAGAGCAATGGTCACAAAGCCCATGGGCTGGTTAGTGGATGTAACGCTGGTACCCAACTTCGCTGATAGCGTCTCTAGCTACCAACTTCGATGACACGTTTGAGGACAGGCCATGGTCTAATAACACTAGCCACAACGTTGTGCTATCGAAATCCGATAATGGCTATGCGTCCACGGACTATATAGAGCCCCTCACTGATTGCCCTACTGCAAATGGAGTCCAGCTTCCGGGACTTGAGACCCTCCCCCCCCCCTTTCGCCATGCAAGTAATAACGTCTCGAGTGTCCCAGCGTATCCGAACAACTATGGACCGGGAATGTTCTGTTCAAAAACGATGAATCACCTCTCCGAGCTGGGACTTGAAACGCCTGCTACTCTGTATCAAGCTACCCAGAAAGGCAGTGTTACCTTCGACCCATCTTCCCAGCACAGCCTGCAAATATCTCCATATACTTCACGTAATGGTGGTCAGAGCTATCCTGACCGCCAGATCGCGTTGTGGAGGACACAGCGTAGCTCATACCTCATGAATACCGTCGTCAATACGCCGGGCTTCATGTCTCATGGCTCAGCGTCCGACACATTTTCAAATATGAGCATTAAGCTGTTGGACACGTCTGTTCAACGGCATCCACCAAAGCCTGCAAAATTCACTTGTCGTGACCGCACTCACGATCTTCAAACAACAGTCAACGAGTCGATTTGCAATGTAGGGCACGCGAGTAAACCCACTTCACCCAGCCCATCACCTATTCTCGCCTCCAGTACAGCAATCGCAATCGATAGCGGTAATGTTCATCAATACATCGATGAATTCCTTGCGCCAGACAACTTCGCGTCGCTTTCCGAGCCGCCACTTGTTTCGTCCCAGCCAACCGCAACCCATCCCACCACCTTAATACCTCATCCTCAGTCCCCAAGGTTCCCCGGCGACCTCTACAGCCCCAGCTACACTCGCAAGTTTGGCAATCAACGCGAAGGCTGGTGTGGTCTCTGTCGTCCTGGCCGATGGCTCGCACTCAAGAATTCTGCGTTCTGGTACGACAAAAGTTTCACCCACGGAATCAGCGCCGCTAGTGGTAAAGTGTTTGATGGACCGAGTGAGACAAGGAAGGGGAGGAAAGCAGGAGTTTTGGAGGGGCTGTGTGGGACGTGTGGAGGATGGATTGCGTTAGTTGTAAGCAAGAAGGGAGGCTTGTCTTGGTTCAGGCATGCTTATAAGGTGGGCTTTCCACGAAGAATCGTGTGTGGGTGCAGGTACTAATAGGATCACAGTGCCATGAGCATACCAAAATTAGCAAGGCGTCCCAGAAGCGTCGTCACAGTGGAAGTCCCAGAAATGCAAATACCGCGAAGCCAGCAGCAGCCGATGGCAAAGTGATTGCCGTCAAGGCAGGAAGAGTCGTGCGGTAGGAAGATATCAAGAAAGCCGGCTGACGCTTCGCTCCTTGGGCTTGATGTGCCCATGCGTGCAAGATTGAGCCTCTGTCTACGCAGGTAGTTACGATGGTCTGATACTTATTAGAGAGCACTTGACATGTTGAGCGTGGTAGACATGATATCTCGAGTACCAAGCACTGAGAATTTCACGTAATGCGCATGATTGTCGACCACGATAGGCTGGGCAATCGATCCAGGGTTCTGATACAACATATATGCATGGTTCTCTCGGTCGCATTATTGATCCAGTAAGGTATACGGGCTCTTTCCCAGCTCTACACTACATGGATCACTTGTCTGACTAAATTATGATTATCCTATACTCCTCAAGCTTTCGCTGTATGGTTCTGTAGCAGCAGGTGAACCGGCAGTCGCGCAGTAGGTCTACATAATTCGTCCGGGGTTTCTAGCGTAAAACCCGAATGGGTCTACGTCAGTCCCGTTCAAAGAACTCCCTTCGGCGCTCGGAGCGGAGGATGAAGTCGACTTGATAGCGAAGATGCTCGAGCTTTAGAAGTCTTCAGTGATAGTTATAGGCGTTCCGAAGCAATTTTCGAGTCGATGGGGGGTGTTAAGCCCATCAAAAGCTACGCAATAATCATTCTTTTTAGAAGGATTTACCACCCTGCCGGCCACTCGTAAGGCTGAGGCACGGGGGCCCCTAGAAGGGAGCCCCGATGCTAACCTTCTAGCCGACGAGATTGGTCTCCGGAACTTACCGTTATCGCTGTTGAAGGGCGAGCTTCATGGATCCATCCCTAGGCTATGGGCCGGGTCTTGGCTCAGCGAAAAACATCACTACGTGATCCCAATAGACCCGGTCAAAGAACTTGATGGATGAATTAGAACTACTTCCGATTGCGGAGCAACCTCCACCGCTCTCAATGTCTTAAAAGGGTTCAGCTGTTTCTTTTCACACGACTCGGGGGCTTTTGGCGCTCTCAACTCGGATTAAAGTGTGCTACTCTTACCGCTCCTCTAGGCCACCCAGAGTCAAGGCCGATGCATGCCTATCGTCAGCATACGGATTTTACCAATCAGAGCCTTAAACTCCTCTGTTTGAGCATGCAGTCATATGCGGGGCTTGATGCATAATCGTGCCCCCGAAGATCCTTGTCTTCTGCTCTTCTGAAATGATTCGTTCCACCGTGTTTGCCTCTTGGTGGGGTTTTAGCCATAATTGACCGGCTGACCCTGAACATCCTACCCTCGCATCGTCCAAATTATGTCTTCCTTTATCTTAACGTCGTCGACTTCTTTTCGAACCCGCCGTAGGGTCTCTGATACGTCAGTTACCAAGGCTTCCATCTGTGAGGTGACGAAGGTCGGAAATAGGCAGCCATTTCTGCACTTCGCATGTTAAAGGCCTTACGGCACTGAGCTGCGAGGTTGTCCTGGACTCATTCGATGCTCAGTCACTATTATTCTCACTCTCATTGCTGTCCAAAGGATTTCTACTAGGGCAATTGATCCACTGTGCATGATATCTAGCTCATAATGGGTCGTCGAGCCATATTTCTTTCGGATCAGAAGCCGCGAGATGCGGAGAAAGTTTCTTCATATCACACTGAGGGCTTGTACCAAGACCCCCAGCAGGATCTCCGAGATCGAAAGTCTTTATTCAGGGCACTTGCCAAATGGATACTCCTAAGCTTTTCGATGGTTTTAGCGTTGACCTTCCTGCTCGAGCTTCTCGACGGCAAGGCAAGTATGTCTTGTGGAACATCTCCGCAGAGTTGACGAGATACACAGGCGCCTGGCTCCAGTCTTGTTTACCTTGGTGCATTCCGTTCAGGTGGACATATCTGCCCAAGTGGCGGCCATCAGACGGCCCTAAGTTTCAATTTCGTGAATACGGCAAAATTCGCGTTTTCCCAGGTCTCACAGGACGGTCATCATAGAGGTTCTGACATCAAGCCTGTTAGCATACGAGGAGACATCAAAGTGCGACCAGCAGAGCAGAGCGGCGGGGCGGGGATTCGAATTGATCTTGATCTACATGGCTCAGATTCCCAAATCACCGGCTCCGAGTGGCTTGGTATTGTCAAGACCGATTCTACATTGTTCCTCAAGACACCAAGGTGGATGCCCGTAGATGAATCATCAGCCTCTACACAGCATTCACCCTGTATTTACATCTCTGCAACGATATGGATAGCCCCGGGGACGACACTTGAGACTTTTGGTATCGACGCCGAAACTCTTTCTGTTAATTTCTTCCCTGGCCTTGACTATGCTATCACGCAGAGTACCGATATCAGTGTCTTTTCTGCATCCTTATCTATCAAAGCGAATAGTACCCCTTCGAAACTGTCAATTAATTCACGGGAGACAACCATTGACATCAGCTCCGGCTCCGTGACAGGATCGTACCCACTTTACGACCTCCTCTCCATCCACACAGATTCGGGCTCTATTGACGTTATGATTGACCCTAAAGAGGCGTCCAAAGAGAGCGTCAAACCTGCTGTCCTTCGCCTTACCTCCAATAGTGGTTCCGTTAGAGCTGTCACCTCTACTGTCACCGTGCCAAAGCGGGATTATCGAGCCGATGTCTACACGTCTAGTGGCTCGATAGACGTCACTCTTTTGCACGGCCTGCGTACCTCTCTGCGATCAATCAACGGCCGCATTACAGCTAACCTTTATCCAGTCGGAGATAATGATACACGGACGGACATTGAATCCCACTGCACTAGCGGAAGCACAGACATTACACTCCACTCGTCCATTTCCCACCCCTCTGCGCCATTGAAGAAGTTATTCGCGTACTATGGTAGCACGTCCGGCAGCTTGGACTTGAGATATCCCGCGCAATGGGAAGGCACGGTTGTAGGGACAACTTTGAGTGGTGATATCGATATTGACTGGCCTGGGTTGAGGATTGTGAAGGATAGGAAGAAGACGTGGTTGAAGAGAAAAATCGTGGGTATCAAGGGGAGCGGGGAGGGGAAATTGGGTTTCTCGGACAGTTTGGGAAGGGTAACATTGAAAGGGGAGGGTGAGAAGAGTGCGGATAAGGACGATTGAGTAGCTTGGAGAAGGCATTCGCACATTCGTCGAGATAACGTTTCACAGGCAGGGACTCTTATAAGATTACGACGCAATGACATTAGCGGCATAGGGGAGAGAAATGTTTTGGAGCACACATAGCATGAAGAAACACAACAACGCCTGGTTTAAAAATAACATATCGATTTGTCTGGCTCATTGTAAAATACAAAATCTCCAATTGTGTACTAAGTAGGGTGATCAAGCATGCGTTGTAGCACGGTATTAGTGGTATGAACAATGTCTGTAGCGTAGCTTAGTAGAGCAAACCTACCACTTTGTTATCCGACAAGTCTGGGATGATGACCGGAGACCATTGACTACCAAGCCCTAAGATCGACGGTCACATAAGAGCGATAAGATTGGAAGCTTCGAGAAGGCAGCCTTGCTGGCCCACCAGCCCAAGCAAGCCAAGGCCGGCCAACACACACACCAGGTAGACACCACTGTCAACCCAAACCATATTCAGCAAATAGAAACCGGATTTGCATCATCTTCTGCGGTGCATAGTTACCCTAGATTGTGTTAGAAGTCGCCTACTAACAGTTCAGTCCCCCTCTGTGAGGTTGATCGTTGCCGTAGCCAGGAGCTGCAGGGAACTGCCCGCCCCCACGAAAACGACCTTTGCTACCGGAACCTTACTGCTGTCCGGCGACATCGTCATCCATGGTCCTCCCAAATTTTTTCTCAAAATCCTCCTCCTCCAAGAAGGCAGCCGACCCTGACACAAAGGAAAACAAAAGCCCAAGATCATCACCCCGCCCTTCGCCTTCACCTAGAAAATCTCACTCCAATCCTAAATCCTCAACACGCTCACCCTCCAAATCGCCCACAAAATCCATTAGAAGCCAGGACAACTCAGGCCGAAGACCTTCCGCATCAGCATCGCTGAGGGCACATCGCAGCTTCTACGCTGCTGACACACATCCGTTGAATCTGCCGCCTGAGGAGCGGGAGCGACGGCGTTCTGCGATGTCTACAGGTAGTGATAGTCCTGGGTACCCACCCGTGGACGGTGATACTGAGATGGATGAAAATGAAAATGAGGCTTTCAGTGACATGAATGGTCATGCTCGAACGAATGGCGACGAAAGCCCTGCCCCTCCTCCGCACAAGGTCCCGTCACCTCCACCAAAGCCGACTATCGATCCTGAGGCTTGTAAGGCTATTGGGAACAAGTATTTCAAGGCTAAAGACTATTCGAAGGCCATACAAGAGTATACCAAAGGTAGGAGCAATTCATAGCGTCATTATATTTGACTGTTTGCTCCCGCATGTCAACGCATAGCTAACCCTCCGATGTCTACTTTCAGCCCTTATGGTCGAGCCCGAGTCCGTCACCTACCTTTCCAACCGAGCCGCCGCATACATGTCTGCAAATCGGTTCGAGGAAGCACTAGAAGACTCCAAGATGGCAGAAGAGATAGAACCGAACAACCCAAAAGTCCTACACCGTCTTGCACGGATATACACCAACCTTGGGCGGCCATCAGAAGCATTGGACGCCATAGAGCATATAGCCTCTTTCTCAACAGTGTCTCCACAAGACAGAGCACCCGCTCAGTCGATGCAGACGCATATCACACAGGCGGAGAATGCGTTACGTGAAGGTAGCACAGGATCTATGGCAATACACGCACTTGATCAGGCCGAGCGAGGGTTAGGGTTGGGCGTACCAAAACCTAGGAAGTGGCAGCTATTGCGAGGCGAGGCATATCTCAAGATGGGTAATGTTAACGCACTTGGCGAGGCCCAGAATGTGGCGATGTCATTGTTACGCAAAAATGGCCAAGATCCGGAGGCATTAGTTTTGAGAGGGAGAGCACTGTACGGGCAGGGGGACAATGATAAAGCACTTCAGCACTTCCGGCAAGCGTTGAGCTGCGATCCAGACTTTAAAGATGGTGTCAAATATCTTCGGATGGTACAGAAGCTCGACCGGATGAAGGAGGAGGGCAATGGTGCTTTCAAGAGTGGGAGGTATAAGCAAGCCGTTGACACCTATAGCCAGGCTCTGGAGGTCGACCCAAACAACAAGGGCACTAATTCCAAGTTACTACAGAACAGAGCCATGGCATCAATAAAGGCAAGTCCATTACCACCCTACAAATATTCATTCTGAGAAGTATCGAATATTGACGCCCCATACAGCTTAAAGCATACAAATCAGCCATAGATGACTGCACCCGCGCCTTGACCCTCGACCCTTCTTACACCAAAGCTCGCAAAACAAAAGCCCGTGCCCTCGGCGAATCCGGCGACTGGGAGACCGCTACACGCGAGTACAAAGCAATCCAGGAAACCAACCCCGAGGAGCCCGGCATTGCAAAAGAAATCCGCAACGCAGAGCTCGAGCTCAAGAAATCAAAACGCAAAGACTACTACAAGATTCTCGGCGTGGAGAAAGACGCAAGTGACAATGATATCAAGAAAGCGTACCGAAAACTGGCCATCATACATCATCCTGACAAGAATCCCGATGACGAGAGCGCGGCGGGGCGATTCAAAGACGTGGGGGAGGCCTATGAGACGCTGAGCGATCCTGAGAAGAGAGCGAGATATGATAGTGGCGAGGACTTGATTGATCCGTCAGAGATGTTCGCGCAACAGGGTGGTGGATTCCCTATGGGTGGAATGGGTGGAGGCGGGATGAACATCAGTCCTGAGATGCTATTCAATATGATGGGCGGTCAGGGCGGAGGAGGTGGTGGTGGGTTTACGTTCACGACTGGGGGCATGGGTGGGGCGAGTCCATTTGGGGCTGCTAGTGGAGGAGGTAGAAGCAGGCAGAGGGGTGGTGCAGGTGGATTCCCTGGTGGGTTCTCCTTCTGAGGAGCGCGATTTTGCGTTTGAACGAAATGTCCCTGAGAAACAGGTCTCTATTTCGTGCTGGTGGGTTTTCGTTCAAAACAGGTGCATTTTCATTAGACGGGTAACATGACGAAGCGAGGTGTCCCTACGTGGCGAGAACACATCAAGACCATGGCACCCAGGTTTATGTTCTCAGGGAATATTCACCTCGACGAGGTACCATGGTCATCTCTACCTGACGTATGTGGAGAGGTTCTGGCGACATGAGAGTGGACTTGTTATGCGCGAATAGACTAGGGAGGATTTCTAGCCATCGCTGAACAGGTCTGCATTATGAACGGCGTTGTCTTCATGCGACGTAAATTGAGATCATCAAGTCATCACATATCCGCTTTCCTTTTCAGCCCACTAAGATACAGAATCACAACCCAAAATTCTAGAAAGGCTCTCTGGTATGTTTCAATCCTTACCTTCCCTTCTTTTGTCGAGTATGCTGACCTCTACGATCAGATCCCCACACCGCGTCATTGCTCCCCACCTCTCCTTTGTCCACATCTTCTTTGCTACTTCTATTGCCACTTTCTTGTCCACTCCCATCACCACCATCATAATCGAAAGGTCGAAATGACCCTACCGTGTTGTATCTGTAGGTACCGAGTTAGTGCTTTCTTGTTCGAGGAAAATTTCTAGTCAGTCAACAGAGAAGTCGATGGTAGGCAAGTCGACAGGCCCATCAACGAGTGCATTAACAAGTGTATCAACAGGGACGACATCAATACGTATGCCAACGGGCACCTTCCATCAAAAGCAAGCGTGTCAACAAGAAGGTCTGTGAAGAAATGGTTCAACATTCTACCTCCTCAAAGCACGTCTTGCACTTTCGGCTTTTCGATGCTCATGTTCATAAGACTTGAACAAACATGTACTTACGGCTGCTCAGTCACATCCTCGTCGGCCCAGCGTTCCATAATCGACTTAGTGCTTGCATCCCTTGCACCTATCGTCCTAGCCCGGTTCGAAGGTTTCGGCTCGGTTGGCCAAGTCCGGTTGAGGAGGTGGTAGGTGGGTGACGGACGGGAAGCCTCTTGCTGAGGTGGTGATCGTGTTAGCTTGTGGAATGAAGTGTGCTGATGTGGATTGGATGGGTGTGCGGTGAGGGACTGACTTTCTTGTTGACTTCGTCACGCTTGTGGGGATTGTTTTCTTCGGCTGGCATGTTGGGAGGTGTTTGTGTTTGAGCTGTTGAACTGCTTGGAGAGTCTGGTGTTGGGAGTTTTGTTTGGGGAGGTAGAGGGGTGGAAGGGTGCTGAGGGGAGAGGGGAAAGGAAAGGAAGCCAGATAGATGCAGCTTTCCCACGAGACGGCCACGGTGTGCGTAAAGGCGCCGCTGAGTAAATACATTCGAACGACTCCACAGTAATTACCGCACTACAGTAAGGCATGATCTGCACTTTGGTTCTTCTGAGTGGCTTAAACAGCCGCAGAAAGTTCTACAGCCAGTCAGACTATACCAAAGGTTTCATATGTGAGTTACCTTAGTATCGTTCACACGAATCGCGAGGCATGCTCGGCATGGTAGTATGCATTAGCGCCCGCTCTCACACATCATTCCCTGGCGTACAACTACTCCTCCACCTGGGGGCCGCCGAAGGGACCGCCTTACTTGCCAAAACCTTTAACTGGCTAAATCGCTCAAAGCCTTCCTACTTACAATCCCTCCCCTTAGTCTATACTTGGGCGAAGGGCCCGAAAGACATGCAGCCACAAACACTTAGCCCAAGTGCTATTTGGCCAGTAACGTTCCACTTTCTAAGATTGTTCGCCATCTCTTTGTTCCTGCCCTCGTCATCTTTGACCTTGTAGGACTGGCTTTTGCCTTGTTGGCGCTGACTGGCTTCTATCCGCGAAGGGTGTCAGATGGCGGGCCAGCGACCATTCTGGAAAAAACCCCTTCCTTGAACAAACATTAACGACAATGTTAGACACTTGCAGAGCTTTGTTTGTTCTCAATCTAGCATCGAGGTCCATCCATAGAAGGTCCAGTAAGATACTTCTGCGTGTGAATCTTGAGGGATTATGACACACTAAAAGTTTGATACCAGAAGTGATAATTTTCTCTTAAGTCATAGTCCGAGCACCGGGGGCAGCCCTGCTTTTGACCTTGATTCAGACATATCTCGGCACAGCTAATCCCGTAGGAGGAGTATTTCACCATCAGGAGAAAGGTCAGTATCCATGAACTGTTCGCTTGAATAGCCTGCGTTCGCGGAACCGAGCGCCGAAAAGCTGAAATTTCAGTTCCTGTAGCTGAGATTCTACTCTTCTCTCCCCTGTTCATGTGTCTGCGCCGTAACGAACAGAGAGGTTGTCTAGCTACATTCGC
This sequence comes from Stereocaulon alpinum, assembly GCA_018257865.1. NCBI lineage: Eukaryota > Fungi > Ascomycota > Lecanoromycetes > Lecanorales > Stereocaulaceae > Stereocaulon > Stereocaulon alpinum. The sequence continues at coordinate 149,097 of JAEUBA010000065.1, forward strand.
TTTCACCGCGAGATTGCCAATGTATCATCATCGAAAGATTCGCTCGCACATGTCACGCGCTAGTCCTTCCGCGCCCACAGGATGTCATCAGTTACGCTTACCGTCAGTAAATTACTGTTTAGATAGCAAACGGTGGCTAATAGTACCAACAAGTCGAGACGGCTCCTCGGCGAATTGTGCAGAATGGCATGCCAGGTGGCCCCAAAGCAACCTTGCTGACGTGCGGTTGCGATCTGCATGGATCCGTCCCCCGTTATTAGCGCCAGATGAAAAGTTCTCCTTCCACAATCCACCTCCTGCATACAATTACAGCTGATTTACATATCATCCACTGACACAACTGAGCATGCCGTTCATGCATGAACAGGGTAATACCATTCCCGATCGACCAAAGCGGCTTTGGTAAAAGACAAGGAAGCTTTACAAATCTCCCTTTCAATCTTGGACACGTGTGGCAGAATTGTATCGGCTTATTCCATCTGTCATCACTTACATTTGCGCTAAGGTGATCGCGATTAATCGGCCCAAGGGCCCAAGTCCCCGGACTTCTACTGGGTCCCACATTCGTGCAACGGGTTTACAGAAACCACACGTCGACCGTCTTGGACCCTTCCGACCTCGGCTTTACGCGCAATACACTCTGCAGGAGCACTAGCACTGCCAGTGCCGAGGAGAATATTACGTTTTCAATCTTCAGGGAGCGTCTAGGTCATTCGCTCTAGGTCGGTAGCTACTACTTCGGATTAACTGCTACAGCGCCTGTAGAGATACTGGGAAGTGGTATCTCGGTAAACAAACTCATTGTGTTTAGGCATCAGGATAGAGGCATTCGAAGAGGTCTTATGAGCAAATAGACTATCGAAGGTTCTTGGTTATCGCCTAGATAGATCTGCGTTGAAGATGCGTTGGCTTGACCGACGCTGACATGCTCACTCAATAGATTTGGGAGAATGCACGGTGTCGACAACAACGACCGGCGTATACACTGACAAACACCCAGGCACAAGGATGGGAACTCAGCGACTAGAGCCATTTCCTTCGTATGCATAAACCTTACGATGATGTTGCTTATCAACGGTGCTGACCTTAACGATCAGAACCGCATACAGCCTTTGTACTCGCCACGTATCCTGTATCCTCCTGCTTGGTGTCTGGCTTATTGCCGGTTCCCTCTGTGTTGCCTTGTTCATCATCAGGTGGGCGAAACGATCCAACTGTGTTATATCTGCGAATCCTGGATCAGTATACGTTTATTCTTTAGGTCAATTTGACGGAGATGGCCCAGAGACATGTACTTACGGCTGCTCAGTCATGTCTTCGTCAGCCCAGCGTCGTATCATCGACTTGGTGCTTGCGGTATTCGCTTGTTTGGGTTCGATCTGGGTTGTAGGGTTTTTATCGGTTGGCCAGGTGCGGTTGAGAAACACATGGACATCCTTTACCTGTGACATACCATCAACTCTTGCAATGTTTGGTATGATGGAGTGGAAGACTCACTCTTATTTCTGCATCTCTTAGACCTGAGATATGTTTCTTGATCGTGGGATATTCGTCTGACATATTGAAAGGGATCGATTGCGTGTGTTTCAGCCTGTCAATGACTGGGTTCTAAAGATCCTAGGTGTGCAGCGTGCTGGGTAGAGGAGCACAGGTTAGATTATGAAGCAGATGTGGGAGCGGTAGGCTATGAACTGGGGTGACACCACAGAGAGCAGTGGAGAATGGAAGGTATTCCTGAAAACAACCGGCCATGGCTGGGACACGAATACTCTTAAGGGCACCCACCCTGAGCCCCTCCATCTTAATTGCCGCATAGGCACTACCTACGTGTAATCCTTGCTCTGTCCTGAGTGGCCAGACTAGTGGTGATCGGATCATTCGCGGCGATGAATTCGCTTCCCAGGCTACCTTGAATGATCGATACAATACACACAGTACAATACCGTATGCCACTGCATTGGCTTGTTTTTACCATCCTACATCTTGGGGTGAGACCTGTGCCTCCGGCCTCGTTAAAGGCGTTCCGTACGTTATGTTACGAAGGTCATGACGGTTAAGCAAGGAAATCTTGGCATGCAGGCGGTTGAGGCGTGATAGCCATATCCACCTGTATCAAAAGGTCTGTCTATACGATTACTGTACTAGCCGTTAGCATTAATACCAAGGAGTCGAAAACGAAATGATTCGCTTCCGGTAACACTAAACGTAGATTACGAGTCAGCAACGTCCATCAAAGCCCGTTTTGATAGCACCCATCAGTAGGTGCGTATTCTCACGGAGCAAGATTTGCTATACCGAGTACCTTCCCATATCATATACGTCTCTCGCTGTATTTCCTCTGCCCAGCTCAGAGAGCTTAGGCTGGACACTAGACAGTGACGGGTGGAACGAGCATACTGTATGCTATGATTATCCGGCCGGAAACGCCTCTGAATTTTCAATACGTCAAAATACGGTATGGCTGTGGAGTGATACGACATGGAAAGCGGTCATGAACAGGGGGGCAAAGGTGTCGACTGAGTCGGACGGCTTAGGAAATGCCGCTAAGTGGTAGATCGGCTATGCTAGCATGCGGACCCCCCAACAGCCCTGTCAAGACTATACCTTATTCCAGGCCTGGGAAAACCGGGTTGAGCTTGACCACGCCGTCTGGGTCCGTTTCCACGAATGTCAAAGGATCCAGCACTCAATTAGTACTACCCGGCTCAATGTCGACAACGGTCCCTTTTGTTGATGTGCGGATATTGCCCGGGGGAGATCAGACCCGATCATCGCTAACACTCTCATGTTTTCTTATCCCTACTCTACTAAGGAATGGCGAGCTGGCTGTGGATGGCAGGGTTCCCTGCAAGGAGCCTCGGAGACGAGGTCCTGACTGTGCAAGCGCGTGCTAATCTACAAAACAATCGTCAAGCTTCTGTATCTTACGTGTATCATATATGGCGTGCTCCATTTTCGCAGAAGAGACTCGAACGCCTGAATCATGGTTCGCCTAATAATCCTCACCAACGACGTGGTTGCGACCTCATTTCGAGGCAAATCCAGGCTTTCTTGCAGTCATGTATTCCTACATTTAGTACATCGGACCGTCTACATCTTCCTTCGCAGTCTCCTCCTGGGTAGCCAGACCACCCCTTGCATATCCCGATCTACCACCCTGGCTCTACGCGTAGCCCCGCCATTGCAACTGGATTAGTCATGGTACTTGACTTTGTACTTCTGTATCTTGTTCCTGCCGCTGTTCACCGGGAACATGCTACCATCCAACCATTGTAAGCCACGTCGCCTGGTGAAGCAGCCGATTGGCAGAGATGTTGTCTCGATTGCACAGTGTCACTGAGAATGAGCATTCTACTGATGTTACTTGCGGAGTAATGTTTTGCGCTTAATCGGTGGCAACCTTAGAGCTGGATGCCAGGATGGCAACCCTCCAAGCTCCGCATCCACCTGTCGAACGGGTCATTGGTCATATAGTAGCTGGCTCAAGGCATGATGGCCACCTTCCAGCCTTACCCTTCAGCTTGCGCCTCCAAGGCTTAGAGGGGTAGGCGTAGTACGCATCACGCATCATGCGCTGCCGAAGCATTCCTAATCACTCCATTCCCTCCGGGTCCATATCATTGGAAGGGACCGCGAACAGGTGCCCACTCCCAGTCCAAAGGGTCTAAAGTAGCCAGTCGTTTATCCTTAGAACTCCTCAGCCAAGCCCGTTTTGTCGGTGAAGCAGTTCGGCAGCGGATAATTCAACCAGACAGTGTCAGTCAGCTTACTTGATAGGGGGCCCAGAGCGACTAGCACCCGCCCAAACACAAGTTCAAGCAAGTCTGTCGCAGAGATTGTCGCTTATTGGCACAAAGCATGTTGTACATTGTGAATGACGTTGGTGTCTCTCGTTAATGCTGGAAGACTACAACGCTAATTGTCCTCTGGAACCATCCACTTTAGGCTTTCTATTTCCACCGCCCCAAGGCTCAGAGTCAGGCAAGGCCCATGAGAGAGAAGGACCTAATCAACGCCAACACCTACCTCTCAGATCCAGCCATAGCTTTATTACTTCCAGCCTCTGTTCCTTCCGCATGCTTTGCGTTCTGTTCAACTTTGTTCATTCTGGGACAGAAAGCGGGCAACATCTCAATCGGGTGCCACCTGTAGAGATTGCCGTCAACATTCTTGAAGTCGACTATACTTTCTTGGGACTCGGGCTTTGGTGAGTGTAGGGGAAAGACATGATTCGGGGAGTTGCACTTACGGCTGCTCTCTCATTTCTTCGTCTGCCCAGCGTTGCATAGTCGATTTGGTGCTGATGGTGCCTCCTTTCTGTGGTTGTGGGTGGCCTGTAGGATTTGTCTCGGTTGGCCAAGTGCGATTGAGGGCTTGGAATGCAACCTTCGACTATCGTTCGGTCAACAATGGATGACATGTTGACTCTGAAGATGGAAGCTGAACACCTTATCCGTTTGTCGTGAGCCTGATAGGTCCTTGTCCAGGGTCTGATCTTGTTCTGGCATGTCAATAGGACTCCTTAGGGCTTCAATTGGCTATTATTTGTTTTGCTAGTACGCAAAGTCTTTTCTATGCACATATGAATGAATAAGGCACCAGAAATAGAAGAGTACTGGGAGAGGGAAGTTATAAGACCTGAACAACCACATAGGAATCGAGACGCGGGAGCGCATTTGCGACTAAATCGCCACGCTGGCACACACATAGGCATGCTTTGGACAACCCCCATTAACCTCTCCACCTTTTTGCCGCACATATACTACCAATGATGAGTGGTCATGCACTCCAAAATCGCCACATCATGCTGTTGGTAATGCGTGCGCCGTGCGTCTAATGCCTTTGTGGACGGCTGCTACCCTCAAAGAAGTTTAGCTTCATGACTGATCAATGGCTTCTGCTGCGACAGCAGGTCGGTCAAGTGCAAATGCCAGATCCCGAACGTTGCACTCGAGCACTTGATAGGTCGATCAGTCGCTCCCCAACTGCAAGTCCATAATGCCACCCCGACACAGTTTTCCGCGAGCTTTAGTCCATGTAGCCCCAAGTCGTCATCTAGATTCATTCTAGTGATTGGCCATCTCCTCTCGTATGAAACCAAGGTCGTGTGCAGTAGTGCGGAGACCCGGGTGCGATCAGATGGCTGCACTCAAGTGGAAAGTAGTAGTAAGTACAGCGAGGACCCCCATTGTCCACAAACCATCACGGCAAAGCTTTCCCGCTCGCGCTAGTTGTGGAGCTGCAGAGGCCCGTAGTCCTCAACCCAGCCAAGACAGGGCGCCAAGTAGCTACCCTAGCTAAGACGTTACGAGGCAAAGCGCGGAAGAACAATGCCATTTTAAGGAAAGGGAACTGGTCCGCCAGGCTCGGAGTCAAAAGCTTCCAGAAGCTCGGCAAACATGGACATGTCAGCCTGCCCAACTCCGCTGCAACCTTGATCCATCGAATCAGGGCTGAACGAGTGCAATGGGCGCGCAATTTCGGCCCCACTCCAGGCTTGCCCCACTCCCACACTTAGGGACAGGACGCTGCTGGCTAAAATTGCTTGCTACCTCGCTCTGACAATGTTGTGCCGTTAGAATAAGTGGTGAAAACTATGGTGGATGAGGCCTGCTTGCCTCGGCTCGCTTACACTAGTCTATTAGGGCTAGGGCTTGCCAAGGCCTCCATGCGCACTAGATAAAATCTCTGCATGCAATTCTATCTAGCAACAACAATGTCAATAGCAATAGATTGTTCACCCCCAAATCAATGACTAATCAGTCTCCAATCAGATCACTGATGTTCTAAAGGTGTTAGGAGCCGCGAATGATCTTCAATACGGAAGCCTGTAATTGCGAGCGATTTGGAAGAGCTTTGTGGCTGTAGGACATGAGAAGAAGTTTTCATGCACCCATGCAGATGGTAGACCACCCCACGACTACCTAAGAAGAACATTCTTGGAGAGCCCTCTCAGGGTATTGCCAAGCCTTTTCGCGGGATCAGTACCGAATTCTGAGAGTGTAGGAGGAATCGTCCAGTTTAGGGTTGATACTTTGTGGGCAGATAGATAGTTTTAATGTTCTTTAGCTTCTCTTTGGTAAATACCTAAGCAGCGTGCGTGCATAGAAAAGTACGAAACCACTACACCATTGTACCAGCGCCATTAGGAATCGAACCTAATACGATCAAGTATTAAACCGCAAACGTGCATACTCAAGTCACTTTGTCAATGATAAGTCAACCTAAGTTAGATTTCTTGTCAAGCTAACTTAGTGCGCTAGGTCGCCGTAGAAGTCCTCATATAAACTCGCTCAAATGCACTCACTATTTCACATGAGTGGTGCCAGCACCAAGAGCAAAATGTGAAAATCCTCATGTGAAAACCTGGCCTCATCGCAGTCACACAAATAGCTGCCTCATCCTGCTGAGACCTTTACCATTTTCCCTTCAGCATCGACGCAAAGTACCTACGGTAAACCAACGCCTAACGATGAAACGAAAGCGAACGGAGGCCCTCAGCTGTTCCCATCTTCAGCATTAGTACAACCCAATCTAAGATACATCAACGCTTGAGTCGATCGAAAGCAAAGGCAGAACTTCGGCTTACTCCCCTCCAGCATCGACACACATCGATCGAGATTCAAACGACAAGAAGTAAAAGACTTCGGCTACTTTCCCATCAGCTTCGACACAAACCGCCTAAAGTCGAACGACAACAAACACAGCACTTCGATTTAATACCCCTTTAGCATCGACGCAAAAGAAGGCATGGATCCCTTCGAAGAACTAGAACGTATGGCCCTTAACGCCGAAGAAGAGACGTTTACGGAAGAACAGGCGCTAGAAGACCACATCGAGCGGTGGCAGCGGCTTTTCAACTACTCATATGCAGACGCTATTGCCCACTTCAAGGAACAAAAGAGTGACCTAACACGACTCAGGGTTTCAGATGAACATTGGCAACTAGTCCGAGCAAAGATGGAAGATAAGGGTTACGATCGTGATTCCTATGAGCACGAGCTGGGTAAAAACCCGTCCGCAAGTACCATCAGTGGCGTCCCGCAGAAAGCTTCTCCTTCTCCTTCGGCCAACGATGCCTCCTTTATCTTCAAATTGGAAGACCCTTTGGATGAACCCGGCAAGATTCAAAAAGCTGCTAAGCTGTCTAACCCACCTGATATAGTAAACGGCGTTGGAGAAGAGGGAGATACCAAATTCTGCCGTGTAGACACTGCCGGAAAGCACGCAATCGAAGAGTGGCTATCACAAGAGCGCCTCAACTACCGACCGACATTCATCCGCCTATCTCAGGCGAAGAAGGACCTCTCGAGCACGTCTGCACGTCCGACTCTTGGTGTGGACACAACGCTCCCGCAGCATCGTCCGCAACAACCGAACATTCGATTCTTTCCTGAACAAAACCAGTATCCGGTATGGTATTTCTTCTACGGCACCCTCGCGAATCCTGAAATCCTTTCCGGTCTGTTGGGCCTGTCGGAGGAGGAGCGCCCTGTGCTCCAATCAGCCACCATTTCCCATGCGGTTATCAAGTCATGGGGAGGCAAGTACAAGGCACTTGTGGACGGTCCGAGCTCAGCACTGGTTGATGGATGGGCGTACCAAGTCACTTCAAAGGTTCATGAGGAGGTACTGCTGTTCTACGAGACAGCAAATTATGAAGTTGTAAGGTGCACCATTCTGATGCGTGATAAGGACGAATTGGGGGTAAAAGGCTGCACGTTTCGATTCATTGATTCCTCCGCACTTTCCTAATGAGGCCTGCGGAGTTTGGTTTTCGGAGAGGTCAGGCAAGACGCCACTACGCTAGACTCATGTACATAGATTGTCCGAACGCATAGTGTCCCAGGTGGCTAGCTAGATAGATTTCAGCCATCGAATGCATTATATTTTTCTCATCTTCTGCACTTCCATTCACCGCAGGCTTCCCTGAGTTGTGAGACTGGCTCTCGACTTGCGTGAAAGATACCGGAAAGCGCGATGTCTGTTATAAGGAGAGGACTCAGGGTTTATTTATCTTTTGGCTCCTTTCCTCCTTTCCTCTCCACCAACTCCAGGTCTAACACGCACACACATACACCTCTCCACACTCACATGCAAATTTCCCCAGTGACAGTGACAAGCACAATGAATACCCAATCCCTCACATCCTCCCCTGGACCCTACCACGAAAGTCACCATCAGTAGATGCTAATTGTTGACCACTTAGTCTGTTAGGATCTGTAATGTTTAAGGTTTGTAAGAATACTCTACCATCAGTCGTTCCAACGACCGTGGCTTGAATATTCGGAAAATTAGCGAGATCACATTATCACAATCAACAATTTCGGCGGCGGCGATATGATAGCTAGCTACAACTATCTAGCAACAGGGGGTGACATGAGTCGATAAAGTTCCGAGGTTTACCCGGGGCTGCCCCTAAGGGGCCCCTATAATCGGGTAAATAGGGTAGGTAGGCTCGGGTAGGGTAGATATTCGAAATTTTAGGGGGGCTCCCCGGGGCTCACCCCGAGGCCCCCGGGTAAACCTCGGAAATTGATTGACTTATGTCACCCCCTTGTTGTAGGACCTTTTGAATAGATAGTAATAGTAAGATATATAGTTAACCAACTATTACGCTGGTATGATATGTATACTGGGCGCTGTAGGCAGTGTAATTAAGATTTCAAAATTTTGGCAGGGTGTCAGTTGTGTTGTTCCGAGTTTTGAGGAAATAGTTCAAATGCGCTGCCGTAGCAAGTCGTTGCGAGTTGCCCTCAATGCCAAGTCAGAATTTCGATGTCTCCAAACATCGAAGCTCCTCTAAGCCAATCCACAATCATGTCTTTTCTTTGTCCCAGAGCACTCGCACCCACAAGGATACCTTCATTGATCTCGGCTCGTCATGCCGCCTCCACCATCTCCCAATGCCTCCGCAAGTCCCATCCTCCACAGCGATTCACCTGCCTTCGCCGTCCTCAAAATCCAGCACGTATACGACCCTTCAGCACAACCCCTAACCGACCAGCAAATCGGACGATCGAACAAGCCAAGTCTCGTGCTCACTCAGGCGTATGCTCCCCCCACATCTCTCACGCTCCCAATCAAAGCTAACACCACCCCCCAGCCATTCTCCGCTCGCGCCGCCATAATCTTCCTAGCAGCCGGCGCATGCATGATATTCTACTTCCGCTACGAAAAAGCACGCATGGAACGGCAACGAGTTGCTGAAGCAGCCAAGGGCGTTGGAAAACCGAGAGTGGGTGGGAAGTTTGACTTGGTGGATCAGGAAGGGAAGAGATTCACAGATGAGGATATGAAGGGAGGGTATTCGTTGGTCAGTAAAGCCCCCGCGCGAGGCAAAGGCAGTCAAGATCGGGGAAGTTAATGAGAACGCGAACGTATTGAAGGAAGAGGACGATGAATTGTACCTGGCGACTATAGGACATCTATCGCTGACTGAACCACACTCCCAGGTCTACTTCGGCTTCACGCACTGCCCCGACATCTGCCCCGAAGAACTCGACAAAATGTCCCGCATGATCGACCTCGTCTCCACAACCACAAAATCTCGCATCTCCACCTCCGCCTTCGTCCCCCCCACCTCGCCCTCCACCCCCCTGCTCCCCATCTTCATAACCTGCGACCCAGCGCGTGACACCCCCTCCGTCTTAAAAACCTACCTCGCAGAGTTCCACCCCGGTCTAGTCGGCTTAACAGGTACCTGGGAACAAGTCAAGAATGTATGTAAGAGGTATAGGGTCTATTTTAGTACACCGCCTGACGTGAAGCCGGGCATGGATTATCTGGTTGATCATAGTATATATTTCTATTTGATGGATCCGGAGGGAGATTTTGTGGAGGCGATTGGGAGGCAGCATAGTGCGGAGGTTGCGGCGAGGATTATTGTTGAGCATATGGGGGATTGGAAGGGGGGGGTGAAACGGTAGCATGGCTAGGAGGGACAGAGAATGTCGCGGGTTTGATGTATTGTGTATCAGCATAGCTTGGGAATGGGGGAGGACTGCTGGAAGAAGCTTCATGTCGATGCATTTACAGGCATGGGCTAGTGGCGTTGCGGTGTCACATCTCAACTCATGCAGCATATGGACATGGTTACGGGTGAAGGTAGTGTCTATAGTACAGGAGATAGCCCGGTCCGGACTGCAACTTTTGTATTGACCAAGATGTGCTGCCACGATATGGCTGTGATGGAGGTTGGCCCTCGGAAGATGGAAATCCAATGCCGCTCAAGATCGCTGAAGCGCATGACTCGCTCAAATGCCGGGAACGTAGAAAGAAGCCGCAAAAATGCCTCGCCGTTTTCGCTCAATGCAATTAATGAATAGACACTCACCTACTGAGGAGGCCCCTCGCTAGGTTAGGCATCTCGTTAACGGATTCCTCTGCTGTTTTGGCTGGCCCTGCTTGGGCTTGTCCGACTCCTCTCGTCTTCCTCCAGAACGTCACTCAAGCGCGTAGGATGATGATGTCTTGGCATAGCCTCCCACCCAGTGCCAAACCCACTGCCAGTGTAATCAGCCGGCGCAGTATCTTGGCGACCACCAGCAGTAGGTGGTCCAGAACCATATTCAACTCCAGCGATGCCAGATCCATAGCTTCGGCCATACATGCGCTCACGTTCAAGCTGCTCTTGGACGTCGTACTCGTCACTTCCTTCAGACCCGAGTGGACGACGACTGGTAATTGGATGACCTTGGGCATCGCGGCGAATTTCTCCGTTCTCATCGAGATCGTAGTCCTCCTCGCTTAGGGTGTCTTCAATCGAAGGGACGTAGGACTGGTGAGAGCGCTCATCTGCTTCTGTGATCCGTGGCTGGCCTTGAAGAGAGGTGCCTTGATGCTGATAGAAAGTTGAAGCACTTGGCTGGGTACTTGTTTGAGATCCTTCTGGGCCATAGCGCAGGTAGGTACCTCCGGTTGCAGAAGCAGCTCCGCCCCTGGACTGTCGCGAAGTGGGCTGTGGAATTGAGGAGGTTGCTGCTCGAGCCGCTTGCACGGCTGCTGCTGATGTATTTGAGGTCTGCTGATAAGGTTGCGAAATCGTTGTTGTTGTCGTCGTCGTTGACTGAACTGGGCGTTCGGGTTCACTGTACGCGCCTTGCTGTACGTTAACACGGCCTCCTTCAGTGAAAGGGTCAGTATCTGTGTCTGATCTGGCTGGATCGTAGTTCGTAAACAACTCGTCTCTCGGAAGCGGATCTTCTGGCAATGAGCTTTCTGACCTCAACACCTGTGTAGCGACTGGTCGTGAGACGGTACCAGCGACAGGCCCTTCTCGGGTAGATGGACGGTTAGCAGTACTTCCTTGTCTGCTGGCGCCTTGTATCATTGGTACCACTTGAACACCGCCAACTAATGTCGGCTCACCAGCTTTGAGTGATGCAGTGCGATCTCGTTCTTCTTGCTCTCTTCGGCCTAGCTCCTCCCACGCTCTACGAGCCTCATCTTTAGCTATGCTCAGCTCACGTGTCATCTCCTTAACTCTCATGTCCGCAATTTTCCTTTCAGAATACACTGAACTTTTTTCATTCCTTAAACGCGCGAGCTCCTCAATTGCAGCTTCGCGAGCTTGTCGCTCTTCGCGTAACCTTTCGTCGAATTTGCTCTGGTTTTCTCGAAAACGTTCTTGCTCCGCTCTGGTTTCGAAGAACCAACGCTGGAACTTGCGCTCGGAGGACGCACGAAGTCGCTGTAGCTCGACAACGGCGTGAAACAGATTTGCTCCAGCAGCGGATAGGTCGGTCACCTGACGAGCCATCTGTTGGTTGATAGGATCGCGGTCAACATCCTCCTTATTTTGTTCAAGCCGACGGATCCAGAATGAGGTTAGGCCTTCCCAGTGGGACGATAACGTTTCCCATCGCTCAAATGCGTGAGGAAAGGAGGACGTATTGGTGCTTCGCTGTTGGGAACCTCCTGCTGATTCTTGCCTGGGCTGTTGTTGCCCGACTGAAGTTACGCTCGCACGATCGATGCGAGGCTGGAATGTTCCTCCAGGCGCATTGGCCGTTGGGTTTCGAGCCTGCGCCGAAGATCCTGCTTGAGTGTTGACCGCCGCCGACGCTGAAACCGCCCTGTTGCTTTGTCTCCTGGCATCGACCGGCCTCGGCTGGCCTGTCGAGAGGGTGGCTCCGCGAGTTCGGGTCCTCGGCTGTGGTAAAGTGCTCACCTCTGCGGCAGTGTCCAAAGAGGTCGCTGGTACCTTCTCCGTACGACCGTTGGAAGATGCTGGCTGATTCGCTGGGGGCATGTCTGCTCTAATACCACCACTTCCTCGGTCCCTTGTCCTTCGTTCACCTGGTTCCTGCAGCGTAGGCTCGCCACCTGACCTTCTACCTGTTGATCTTCGATACGAGGTAGTATCAACGCTGGGAGCACCGCCAGCAGCGGCATTCATGTTCGGATCCATATTTTCCTCATCCTCAGCTTGTCTTTGTTCCTCCTCTCGTCGCCGACGTTCAGTCTCTGCCTTCTTTCTAGCTTCTCGGTTCTGGCGGTCCCTCATGATATCTGTCGGTGTGCGGACACGACGGCCACCATCCTCGGCAAATGGTTGAGGTACAGGGCCGGCAGCTCGAGAGCCACCATTTTGTGTGCGCCCATTGCTCGCTGCGCCTCCCACCAGATCGGACATTGAAGCGTTCAGCTCGATCAAGTCAGGTGTGAATGGCTTGGGTGTCCACCTTGGCAGGGGTTGTCCTTCGATCACAGGATATGTGCCCTCGGGATCACCACGAATAGCTTCGAGTGCGTAGCGAATTGCGTTGGCTGTATTTCTCGAGATTCGTGTCGACCTGTGAGGCCAGTAGGAAGAAAGGAGATTTTGTGTGGTGAAAGAGCCAGGACTTGTAGAGCCTTCGAGGTTCTCGCTGAAAGGAAGGATCGGTGGGAGGGCAGGTTCGCGCTCTGGAGCTGGGGCAGTCTGGGTGCGATTGCTGGAAACGCTCCGAGGTTCGAGTCTTGGAGTTCTCCTGAGCGTATGTGTACTTTTTGACGAGCTTGAGGGTCGTGAATGAGGTTGGGATAATGGGGGTTGACGCTGCTGGCGTTGCTGAGAGGTAGATGGTTCGTAAATTTCGTAGAACTCGTCACTTGTGCGCGGGAATTGTCGAGACAGAGCAGCCACTCCAAATGAAAATGCAACAGAAGCCAAGGACAATTCGGACGACGATCTCAAGGGACTCAGTCCTCACTCGAAACGTTTTTCGAGGCAGATAGCCCAGCAAAGTGAAATTGTAGCAGGTTGATGAGCTCAGTCCTCGACTGCTGAACTCGGAGGATGCAGGGACAGCAGCACGCTGGGGTCGCGGTTCCAGGCGACAGCTGGGAATGCGGAGAAAGAGTAAAGGTTGTGCAAGGACTGCAATTGCTTAGCACATGAGAAGTTATGGGACGCGACAAAGTTTTGGGCGTCGTGGTTGAGGTGGCTGGTGGAAATGGGTGAGGCTGGTAGTCTAGCGAGACCGCCGACCAACAAACAAGTCGAGGTGGTACAGAGCTTCGGGAAGCTTACCGCGAAGTGACACGCAGCTGCAATCACCCGTCGTAATTGTGTCGCACTGAGACGGAACCTCTTGGAAGCTTGGAAGGGTCGGTATTCTTCGGCGGAGGTTCCTCCTTGCGATTCAGCTCGAACGTGTTTCCCTCACCTCCACATACCCTTCCCACCGTTGGTGAAGATGTCGCAAAGTAGCTAGACTAAACAGCGAAGAGCCGGGAATGTGATTGCGGGCTTCTGTAGCATTATCCAGTTGGTATTGCGGCCACAATGGCTCTCTGGGATTCTGAAGCTCGCACCTTCACCGCATACCGCCGCACAAGGGGAGGAGATCCTTGGCGGGTGAGAACTGGCGGGGGATACTCAAGACGTAGCACATCACTCAACCCAGTATGTCCACCACAATCAGGTGAAATTACAATATCGTTGTCGGAAAAACAAGTCATGATGACTTTGTGCATATTTACGATCATCTCGTTACATTCGGTCTATGTGCTGGCAACCGAGGGCACTAGTTGAGATTGGACCTGGACCCTGCAAAGGAGGCTGGTACGGTAAAACGGCAGGCATCATCATCCCGCCCGCTGCCTTCTCCTACTAAATCTCATATCAGCACAACAGCTGCCTATCCTCCATATAGAAAATGCTATGATGGATTATGAAGCAATATCGTCTCCGTACGAGCTCATTCACCGCTGTGTGTGGTCCCTTCAGACATCTGGATATGTGTGCAGGGTAAGGAGCCGTTTCGATATGTTGCTTGCCAATCCTTTCTCCCCACGGCGCATTGCGATCCAAGACATGTCACCAAAACGTCCGTCGGCCTTGATTCCTTCAAGACCGCATTTGTAATCGTCCATCGTTCACATCATGGAGCATGGGTCAAACAGCTGCAGAATCTCCACTCCGAAGATATCCTACTGTCTCGAATTCGACATCCTGACCATGATGGGAAGGATGAGTAGCATGCTCTGTTACTGTATACGCAACTCTTCCGTATTCTCCAAAGTGTTAGCCAAGCTGCTGGGAATTCCTTGCCAATAACATCACGGATCATAAGAACGCTCGTGACTCCTTGCTTTACCCCGTATTCACCGCTTTATTAGCGAACTATGATGTACTGCCAGATCTAGTCGAGTCTATGATATTTTGTGGAGAACATGGGGAATGTTGCCACCGCCCACCGCTGTATGCAGGACGCCGAATCGAGACGCTGCTGTTAGGGAGTTCTAAGTCATATAACAGTTCAAGGGGTGTCGCTACTTGCAAACTTTTCATTTATTCTGCTTGGTTGTCGGAAGCACAATTTGCCTCAACCACGCTTTTGCTTTCCGAATGGGACGGCTTTCTGTCTCGTCTCATAATAACAGTCAATGTCTTTACTCGATACTACCCATCATCATGTCACTTCTTGCCAGCAACACCACTTGGCTGTATACGATGGAAAGGAGAAAACTCGCGAACTCCAGGCGCCTCCTCCGTCGCCGAAGCTATATCCACAACTCCATTCGCCTCACATGGACATGCACGACCTAGATCAGCGGATCAAAGCTCACGTATCGGTTGGCCAATACAATTTGATGGCGCAACCATTCGAGCCAACGCTCATGCCGGAAGCGGGCTCAAGGAGAAGAGTATTGTCTATAGACGATTCCAACTACAAGAGTTCACCGTTGCGCCGGGTCACTTCAGCCGATAATGCTGAGGAGATGCAAAGCGAAGAAGACGGAGATGATGACGATGACGCTGCTACGATGGACTTCTCGGACTCGCCCTTATCAAGCTGTAGTGGTGCGACCCTCCTCAACAATGCTGCTACCAGCGAGGGCGCAAGCAGCAAACGACGTTTTACCCTTCCATCTAGGACCAGCAAGCAGCAGAGACAATCGCAAGCTTCTGGCGATGTACCACAGTCTCGGCCGCTGATTTCCCGCAAGCAAATCTTGTCGCCAATGACAGACACTTCCACTGTTAGTCCAGACGTTGCTTGTTCTTTGCTGAGATCTATGTCAAGTAAGGTAAAGTCTTACCCAGGACGGGGATCTAACTACCTAAGTTGCTCAAGCCCTAAGGGCCTTGCTGCGGAAGACAAGTCTCACTGGTCTGAAAGCGACGAGGATAACGATGGCGAGAAGAAGGGCCCGTCGACATTTGTACGCATTGCCGCGTTTCCCAGTAGGGGAAAG
Organism: Stereocaulon alpinum; assembly: GCA_018257865.1. Taxonomy (NCBI): domain Eukaryota; kingdom Fungi; phylum Ascomycota; class Lecanoromycetes; order Lecanorales; family Stereocaulaceae; genus Stereocaulon; species Stereocaulon alpinum. The sequence continues at coordinate 164,784 of JAEUBA010000065.1, forward strand.
CGGTTCAGGCGCAGACTTTCGGACCTCTTCTGTGGGTCCTAGAGGCCAGGTACCGATTACCTTCGACTTTTGCATACGCTCATGTTTTGAATTGACTGCTTCTCGATAGTGCACGAGTAGTTTGGGGAACACTTTTCGATATTAGCATGTGGGTATCATGATAGGGGTCGCGTGGATTTTTGGACCAAACTTCGGCGCTCGACTGTCGTTGAAAAATGGCGGCCTTTTCATTGTCTTTCATGTCTGATGACAATATGATAATTATGAGCTGATGACGGACTGAGCTCTTACTGTGATAGATCAACATCTTACACTTAACCAGACTGTAGCCGAAGTCCAAACCAGCAGCAGAACCTTCACTTGTACGGAGAAAGCTCTTCTGGTGCTACTCTGCCTCTTCCCAGATGGAGACTCTTGCTTTCGCCCAGTAAACCATACTACCATAGTTATGGCCGGCGCAGTAAGCGCTGAACCTCCCCGCGCGAGAGAAACCTTGCTCAAAAGGCTTGCTCTGTAGTCGGACGCGCCGTCGTAGAACTTCTTTCTCTCTCAACATTCCACCTCAACCCTCCTGCTCTCCAGCACCAACCCTCCCACCCTCCCACTCCTCCCCCTCAAAAACCCCAGCCGCGATTCCCGCCCTCTCCACCTCCACCCCAACAACCCCCTCCCACCTCGCAACCACCGGATGCTGAACCACAACCTCCCGAAACGTGACGTCCCCACCCGGCTCCTCCGCTTTGACCTCATACCTCCAAACCCCATCATCCCCCCACCATTCGCGACCAAAGATCGTCTCAACCGCCAACTCCTGTCTCGCCTCCCCCAACAGTTGCCCCAACCTCTCCCTCTCCCTCTCCTCTTTCCCCACTTCCTCTACATCTTTCTCCCCACTTCTCACATCCGTTCCCCTCCCACACGCCCTCCGCAACCCCTCCAACACCCCCAACAAATACCCAACCCGTAACGCAAACGTCGCGCCTAAAGGCCATCCTTCATCAACACCAGGCTGTAGAGAGCGCGTTTTTGAAAATGTAATGCCGTCGCGGTAGCCTTCTGTTATATGTTTCGAGCGGAGACGGGGTTGATCGGAGGGTTCGGTGAAGCCGGGGCGTAGTGTGGGGGTTGTGGGGGGTGAGGAGGAGAAGATGTCGGAGAGGGTGTTGATTTGGGGGGCGTGGGGGAGAGGGTGGGGGAAGGGGGAGGAGGGCGAGGGTGGCGTTGAGGGGGGCGTTGAAGGGGGCATTGTCGGTGGGGAGGAGGTGATGATGATGATGCTGCTGTGGTTTCGGAGATGTTGTAGGGGTCTTTGTAAAGTAAATTTGTTCGAGGATGGGAAGCCATGGATTGGTGCTGATCAGCGGGAGCGACCCAAGTCTCCGCTGATGGCGATGGGATCCTTGTCAATCGGCAACAACGTTGCGACAGGGATGCTACCGACTACCGACTACTTTACTGACTCTAATTTCTTTGTTTACACCAAACCAGGCTATGTCATCACGCAATGTCGCGTATAGGCACGCGGAGATTGCTCTCCGAACAACGCTACGGCTCACTCCTTCGCCACACAAGCCGTAAGAAGCCCTGAATTCGACCCAGCCGATGGGAACCCACCGAATCAAGCACACATGACGCAAGATTGCAATCTGCACCTGAACAGGAAGGTGTGCGACCCCCCCGATGCGATAATGATGCAAATTATGCACGTGGCGCTCCATGCCCGCTTCATAACCTGCATTCAGCCCCCAACATCGTAGAAGAGGCTGCATGATATGCCTTCCAAAGCGGCGTACGTAAGGTCAGTCGGAAGCGTGTTGGTGGCCCGTTATGGCGTCTCGTCCGTGTCGAAAGCGGATATGGAATCCCTAGAAATCCTTCCTTTTCCATATCTATCTTCTGTCAATTTCTGAGCTCCACCCTTCTCCTTCTGAAGAATTATAAATTCGAGATTTCTGCTGCGATGGCTCCAGGGCCTGATACCAATCAGTACCTCCTTAAGGAGGCACTGCATAAAGCTAATAATGCTGTCTTTTTCGATCATCGACAGTATTGGGCAGATGCGATACGGGCGTATGGGGAGTCTTGTTCGTTGTTGGGGCAGGTTATGAGGACGAGTTTGGATGAGGAGAATAAGATGAAGATTGAGGCTGTTGTGAGTTATGCCTGTGATAGAGTGTGAGGCTGAAGATTGACTTTATGCAGAGGATTACGTATGTGCGGAGGATCTACGAGCTTCAGGACTTTGTTTCGCCGACTATGCATGGGCTATGAGTATCTCACGGTCGCAACAGAGGGTTAGAGGGGCTTAGGATGTGCTGTTTTTCATTGGGATCTGGATTCTTAGCCGAGTCTACTGGGTTTCATTCAGAGAATTTCATGGAGTCTGTTGAATTGGACTGGTTGGGAATGGTTGGGGACGTATTGCGCCGGGAGTATAGCAGATTGAGGGATCCGCAACCATTGATAACCTAACCTCTCTTCGAGCCATATCACAAACCCATGAAGCACGCTCCCACCCCTCACTACACCGCCAGCCCAACGAATACACGTGTCGTCCTGAAGATGTTTCGCAACAGTTCTTCGCTACATCAGTCATCGTCTCGTTCTCACCACTAAGGTCACCACAGCTTTCCTTCTTGCGTTACACCACGACTAAGAGACAACACCCTGCCAGCCATGACCATCATGGGTCCCATTGAGACTATCGCCGTCAAACACGAAACATCCTGGTGCCAAAATAGTCCCAAGAGAAGCGAGCGGAGCGCACTATGGCCCTAGTCTACAGTAGTGGAAAGCATTCAACGATCTCATAGTCCATGATGCTTGTGAGTTTACATGACAAGGTGGCTTGCCCTGAGCGTTGTCCATGAACAAGGGCCAGATATATCATCATAGGCTTCAATACTTTGGACAGTGGCATGGTGAGAAGATGGTCGACCAAGCGCGATCTACTTGCATCGACAATGCCCTGTGTCCCTGCACTGCCTCGTCTTTCGACTTTTGGTTTTACAGACCAATAACGCTGTCCAAGGCCAGTCCACCTCCTCTGGCTTCTTCTTCTTCATCCCGTCGCCGGACGGCAACGGTACGATTATCCCTAGATCAGCGGTTTGTTTCCCACCATCCCGAATTGCTGCAGCAGTATCCCTTGACTCAATTTCATTGTGTAGTATACACACTTTCACCCCCATGTAAGAGGTCAATCTCTACAAAAATGGCGACGATTTTGACTATGTATATCCAAAAGTCAAGTTTAATGTGGAGAAGGAGGACGGTGTTCGAATAAATTGTTGATTGTGATAATATGATCTCGCTAATTTTCCGAATATTCAAGCCACGCCAAATGGAACATAAATGACTCGGGCAATTCCGTACGCGCTTTTGTCGACATTGACGGGATCCTTCTTGCTTCTTAAGGTAAGCGATGCACTCGTTGCAAAATACACTTTCTTCCTTAGCGCAGGCCATGAGACGTATTTCAATTTACTGCTGTATGAAAGACCAGTCCAGGCTCAATTACTCTTCGAGCACGCATGCGGCCAGTCAGGCCGCGGGGATCTTGTCGCAGTACATAGGGGCTGCAGAACTGCCGTCTCCCACCAGGATTCCCCATCTCGATCCGCGCCCGCCGGGATGGTATCTTGCTTGAGAAGTGAAAGGGCATGATTAAGGAGGGGCTGTGCACCAGCTGCTGGAGGATCTGAAGGGCTGTGAGCGACTGAATGGTAGCCATGAGTCAGGACTGAGCCTGTACTGAGCGTAGCACAATCCTCGTATAGTGTGTCAAGTGTTGTATGCCTTGGCTTTACCCAGCCAACTTGGCTTCTGAGCGGAATACAGGGGACAAGTTACTGAAATTCATGGCTACATTTCCTGTCGAAATCCACGAACATGCTCGGGCTGATGCCTGGGCAGCCTTACTGCTGGTGCAATCAACAAATGGCTTTCGGGGCCGGAACGGGAACAAGCGACGTACGCTAAACAAGTGTATAAAGTAAAGAGCTCGCAAGCGGAACTTCCTAGTCCAATACAAACCATCAGTACACTCAATTCTTGTAGATAGGGAACCTCTCACCAGTTTTTACCTTTTTGTGGTACTTGAGTAGCACGAACGCACGCACGAAAGGTTTGCAATCAGCTAGCACATCTACAATGGTCGTATTTCAAGTACCAACTCAATCCCCTACCATTGCGTCCAAGATGTCTGAGAGCGAATCTTCAACACTGGAGTCCAGCTGTTCATCAGATGAGTATGAGGACGCTGATGGCGTGGAGGAAATCGTCGGCAAGATGAAGGCCATAAACATGACTATGCAGAACTCAAGAGGTATGTAAGCTGTGTTATTTGCTTTTCACTTTGTGTCGAAGGTCCAGGCTTCCGCAACTTTCACGTCCTTTCATGCATGGAACATGCAGCCTACCGAGATCGACCCTCTTTGTTTGCTTATGCATATACATAGCGCGTCACGTATCTGTGATCTCATTCTCTAACGATTTGAAGGATTCCGACTCGCGGTACCTTCTTCAGTCAAAGCGAGGATGGCAAAGATGGCTTCATCGAACTGGGACGCAGATCGGGATTACCATAACAGCTTCCTCGCGACCGATGGCTCCAATACGACGGACAAGGCCAATAACATTAGCCTGGAAGAAATCAAGACAACTCCACTGTTCACAGCCGACGTATTATCCAACGTCCTCAAGCGGAAGACGAATCCTAGTGCCGCGACAAGTGACATTCTGCCCCAATACGGACTGCTTGCAAAAGTCACGGGCACATTTGACGGCGAAAAGAATGAAAATGCGAAGGACCTCCTTGGCCCAGCCTCTTCGAACCTGGTGAACGCTTTCGGCGAGTCTGTTGAAGTCGAGCGTGCAAAGCCCGCGAGGAAGCCTGAGGACAACCGATTATTCGTCAATATGAACGCGCCCTGGTCCGCTTTCATCTGCGGTTCTCAGGGCAGCGGCAAGAGCCACACTCTGTCTTGTATGCTTGAGAATGGTTTGGTCAGATCTAGGCTAGGAAAAATTCCTCATCCACTCGCTGGCATGGTTTTCCATTATGACAAATTCACCGGCTTTTCAAGCACACAAGTCTGTGAAGCAGCTTATCTCGGCTCATGCGGTATTCCTGTAAAGGTCCTGGTATCGCCCAGCAATCTCTGGCGTATGCAGCGGGCGTACGAGAACCTACCCGGATTCCCTAAAGACGCGAAGAAGCCTGTGGTTGCGCCATTGCTCCTCCACGAAAAGCAACTCAATGTTGAGCGTATGATGAAATTGATGGCTGTCGATGAGAAAGATGGAAAGATGGCGCTTTATATGGAGGTAAGAGCCAAACCCCAGATGGTTGGCGGCGTAAACTCGCAAAGCTGGCATTTCAATCGAATAACAATACTGATGATTGGACAGTCGGTGTGTAGAATTCTCCGATCCATGGCGATGAAGAGCCAGAACGCATCAGGCATCAACTTTGCCGACTTGGAAAGACGGCTAGGACTCGAGAATTTCAACGATAGCCAGAATGCCATGCTGAAAGCTAGGCTGGGTCTTCTCAAGAGCTTCATGTACCTGCCAGAAATAGCGGGAGCAGGTGACGCGGAAAAGGGCGACTTCCAAGACAATAAAAAGGGCCGAGAGAAAGAGCGGAGGTGGTATGACCAAGAGGACGATAGGCAGAGAGCTCAAATTGCGAAAACAGGAATATGGTCGTTCGAGCCAGGAAGTCTCACAATCGTCGACTTGAGCTGTCCGTTCGTCGACGAGGGCGCCGCCTGTGCTATGTTCAACATATGCCTGGCCTTATTTTTAGAAGACCGACATGAAGCAGGGCGTATCGTTGCTCTCGACGAGGCCCATAAGGTGTGTTGACAGCCTTGTGCTCCTCGTCTTTCAATGGACCTAGCAACTCTGTCAAAGCCTTTGAATGCATGTACTGACAGCTCGTAGTTCATGACTGCAACTTCTTCAAGTTCACAATTTACCGAGAGCCTGCTTTCCGTCATTCGACAACAACGCCATCTCGCCACGCGTATAATCATCGCAACTCAAGAGCCAACGATATCTCCCGCACTATTGGACCTTAGCTCCATGACCATAGTGCATAGATTCACGTCTCCCAGCTGGCTGGCAGCCCTCAAGTCGCATTTAGCTGGTGTGTCCGTAGAAGGAGAGGCTTCAACGAGGGATGTCGGCGAAATCTTTAGGCAGATTGTCAATCTCCAAGCTGGTGAAGCATTACTCTTCTCACCCTCCGCCATGATACAGCCAGACGAGGACGCTGGTCTTCATGGTCTGAAGATGCAGAAATTGGGCCTCGGATATGTCAAGGTCAGGGTTCGACAAAGAATGACAGCTGATGGAGGACGGAGTATTATGGCAGCTTAGCATGGGCGTCCATGGCGCTATCGGGATGCTTGCAAGTTTGTACGGATAGTTTCAATTTAGAGCATTTGGTTGGGCAAAGACAACGATTTTGAACTTGTGTCAAAGTTTTCACTGCCTGTCCGGCTGATTTCCGAGGCGCTAGGAAGGGACTGGCTGACAGGAGGGTACGCAGGTCCTCATTCAGGTGCTGTTGTATGCATGCTAAGGTACTAAAGACTAGAGGGTCGCCATTTCGAAGCGAAATTTTCATACTAAATATAGCCTAGAAGTATTCGTATCGAGTTGTATAAATCTGTATAAATCTGTATAAAATTATATATAAAGACCTGTATAGAACTATATACTATTTCCTAAAAGGGCCTAGTCTAGTATACTAGTATATTAGTTAATTTCTAACGAAAAAACTTTCTTTCCTTAATAATTATCTCTTAGTAAGTTATATAGATCCTATATAGGCTCCCTTATATAGAGTTATATAGTAGCCTACTAGATCTATCTAAGCTTTATATAGAACTGCAGACTATTATATAGAGTAATATAATATAACGTAGATAATAGTAAAGCTGTATAGAGTCTTTTAGTTAAGTATATCTCTATTTTAGTTCTATACTAACCTATTTCCTTTCTATATAGACTTTTAATCTTTTATACCCTTTTTTACTAATCTATACTAATCTTAATAAATCTATACTAAACCGTAATATAATAGCCTTAGATAACGAAGAGGACGAATAACTGCGTACGTATCTACGCGATTTCGGTATAAAGGTATACGCGGACGGTAAGACCCCGAAATTACATCGCGCTTTCCCAAAAGTTGCTGGGGAACCCCGAGTTGCCGAGCGCGCCGGTAGGGCTGATAGTAGGATGCAGCGGAATCAGTAACTTAATATTACTAACAGTATTAAATCAGCCCGATCTATAACTCTTTACTACTAATTTGATAATATTAGTCCAGCTAGCAACTAGATATTACTATTAGTATAATATCTAACTAATTAGTATATCTATTACGCGTTCAGCTAGCTATCAGCTTAATTAGTAATATAACGCTACTAATATATAGCTACTAGTCTTCTTTTTAAGTTATTATAATTAATAAACTCTTATATAGTCTATATATATCTACTAATTAGTAGCTGTATATCTTTATATATAATTTAAGTAGGTAGTTAAAGCTAAATAAAGTCTTCTATATATATAATCCGTTTAAATTATAGCTACTACTAATAGCTCCTTTAGTATATAAAAGCTACTTTTAAGTAAAGGCTCGACTCTATAATAACCTATTATCTGCTAATACGACTATATCTTCTACTCCTTATAATTCGAGTAAATAACTAATATAGAGAGTTGCGACGTCTAGTTACTAACTTATTAGCAGTACCTTACAAAACTTTACTAGATTAGGGGCGTATATATTTCGCCCTTTTTTATACTTATCTAATTAGTATCCGGTAGCTTAATTAGGGGGGCTCTAAGAATAGTATCTAAGTATATCCTTCTTACTATTATCCTAGCTAGTATACTATATAGTCGCTTATTATAGACGTTACTATTTCTAAGGTAGTACGTTAATATAGAGATATACTGCTGCGTATCTTAAATAGTTTAGGACGAGTACTTAAGGTTCTTAAAGCTTTATTATATATTTACAGCTGTATAGACGTAGTATATTAATATTTTAAAAATATAACCTTACTGCTCTATAAGCTTAATATACTAGATTCTTAAAATTATAATATTAGGACCCTTTAATAGATTGCTAGCCGCTATTATAAATAGAAGTAATAATATTAGCGTCCCCAGCGTGTATAGTAGCAGAAATTCTATCTAAAGACCGAAATAGAACCTATATACTTAATACTTAAGATAATAAAGTATAGAAATAGCTTATTAAGTCTATTCTATATTAGTATACCTATTAGATATTTCTAAGTTAGTATTAACCTTTCTTAAGCTAGGAAAATATTACTACTAGATATAGCTTAGTAGTACTTAGCTATTAAAGCTTAATAAGCTATAGATATTTAAGTCGGGTTTTATACTATCTAAGTAGTATCTAACTTAGGGTTTACCCTATCTAAGTATTATCTAACTTAGTTCTGCCCTATTTAAGTTAGATAAATATCTGGCTAGACGTTTCTTAATAACTCCCCTTATAGTTTACGGTCTTATTGCTATTATTTTAGTAAAGTATCGCTATAAAGGCTTAATATCTAATAAATTTACTCCCTATCTTCCCCGTTAGACTCTATATACGACTCTGCGAGCTTAATAACCTCTCTACTCCTCAGCTTACTGAAGTACCTAAATATTAGTAATATATAAGGGCCGTAGACCTAATACTAAAGTAAGTAAATATTATACGCGTAAGACGCTATATAGCCTACTAACGTAATAAAGCTATAATTAAATATACTAAAGAGCGAATTAATACCGCTACGGTAATTAAAATTATAGGTTGGTTCTTTATATTAGAGGTTTTCCTTAAGACTAAAGCCTTAGCTTTAGACGCCGTAAGGGTAGTTAGTAGCAGCGTTTCCTCCGCTCTATCGACCTAGATATATCTATAGTATTATCTCTCCTCCTTTTACGGTATTATACTTAGGTTTGTGGCGTTACCTGAGAAGAATTTGGTAGGAATTTAGCGTAGATTCGTCGCGCTACCTTAGTATTAGATTATTAATCTATTAAAGTGAATATCTAATGGCGACGACAACGAGCACGACGGGCGAATAGGCCTACTAGGCTAGACGAGCGATTATACTAGGTTACGAACCTAGTAAAATAATATAAGATAGGGGGGGAGGAGAGAAGGGAGGTATTAGTAGTAAAGGTAGATAAGGAACGCGTCCTAACGCGATAATAAGGTAATAGCGATAATAGTAGAAACCTACTAAAGATCTATAAGGCCCTTAAGGTAAGGAAAGAATTAAAGAAAGAATATAGTATATAAAGGCTATAGAATAGGCGCTACTAGAGTTTATAGAGAAGGTTTAGGGGATACTATAGGTAAATATAAATAAGACTGTATAAGGCTTCTTTTAGAATATAGTAGAAAGGATTACGGAGTATATATAGGAGAATACTACTAAAAGATATACTGCGAAGGAGTACTGCAGCTAACTAACGCGTAAAGACTACTTAACCGGAAGGGTAAATAATAGCTAAGCGGATATAGCCTATATAGCCTAAAGGGGCTAAAACACTATCTACCTAGCTATACCTAGGGCAGAAGATATTAAGAAAGCGAAGTAGGTAATAGTTAGGATTAATAATACTAGCGAAAAGATATAGATAGCTATAATAACTCTTCCCTAACTAGTATAAATATTTAGGGGAGTAGGGGGAGTAGCTAGGGAGATTATTATAGTAAGGAGGATTATAGGGGGGGATATTATTCTTTAGATAGCCTTAGTAAAGGCTAGGGAGGAGTTAGAGAAGGATAATAGGTAGGTAAGGAGACTCTATAGGTTAGTAAGAGTCCTCTAGAAGATAATAATAGTAGTAATCTATAGAGTAGAAAAGATAATAGATATAAAGGACTAATAGAGGATCTTTAAAACCCTAAGGAAAGATAATAGGAAGCTCTACTTAGAGTTAGAGATAATAAAGGCTAAATAGCCTATATTTATATTAAAGCTAAACGTACTTAGGAGGGAGAAGAGATTCTCTATATTAATAATTAAGGTCCCGAGCCTAGAGGCGGCGAACTAGCTTATTATAGAGGGGATAGTAGTAGAGAATAGCCTCCTCTTCTATAATCGCTAGGAAAGAGAAGCCGCCCCTAAGTAGTACTTTAACTACTATAGGTATAGATATATTATTAAGGCGTATAAATACCCTACCCGCTATAGGATATACGCCTAAAACTATATAACTAATAATTACGTAGAAAGAGCTAGCAGCAAGCCTAAGTGCGTAGTATATAAAGGGGAGTACCTAGTATAGAGTAAAACCTACTTAATCTAATAGAAGGAGAATACTAAGGCTAGGTAGAGAATTAAGTATAAGCTGAAATACTTTAAAGAGACCCTAAAGTAATACTTAGTAGGGCCTACGCTAGCGATACTAGAAAGGACTAGCCTAAAAAGGTAGTATAAAGTAATCTCTAAAGGGAAGAGGAAGGCCTTAGAGGATATAATAGATAAGCCCTAGAAAGGAACTAGGGAGGTAGTAAAGAGGGGATAACTAATAACCCTCTCTAAAGCGGAATAAGGGTAATAGCCCCTATCTATAGAGAGGATTAGTCTAACGAATACCCTTAAGTAGACTTTAGAAGTAGTAAAGACTACTAAGACTACCTAAATATAAGAGAACGTCTAAGTAGCCCTTACCTAATAAGGAATATACCCTACCTAAAAATACTATAGTATAATATATAGAGGAAGAAGGATATAGTAATAGTACTACTTCTTAAAAATAAAGATATAAAAGATATAGATATATTAGCGATTTAAGAGCCGGTACGCAACCTAATAAATAGAACCTTATATAATATAAGTATAAGTAGGTTCCACCTAGCCTATAGGGGAGACCTAAAGGCTAGAACGTACTTCTATATAAATAAAAGGATAGATCCTAACGACTAGGGGGTAGAGTACTAGGAGGGCGACTTATACTTATTATAGATTTAGACTAAGAGAACCTAAAATAACGCTAACGCTAAGGACGAAAACACTAAGGAGCTGATAGTAGAGAGGGTATAGGTATATAATATCTATAACCCTTTATTAGTAAGCTATATATCAGTAGATAGCCCTACAACTATCCTAAGGCTAAAGGAGGCCTTAGAAAGCGAAGGCGAATATATTATAGTAGGGGATTTTAAC